>CM042260.1:23305100-23505100 GCA_023566225.1 Romanogobio albipinnatus | reverse complement strand
TGTTGCTGCAGCATAGACTCCACCACCGTTCCTCCTTTGTCATCTGTCAGCGCTAATGACCAGGGCCTTTCATTGATCCACAGTGAAGACCACAAACTGTCTGACCCAGACGTGGAGTACCAGAACCAGTGCTCAGATGCCGCTCTCACATCTGGTAAGACATTAACACAAAACAAATGAAAAGTTAACTGAGCATCTGAGGTATTTGAAGCTGTCGCCTCATAGTCCAGTACACAGAATTCTGTTGAACTCATTTAGCACGCTTAATGCCAGATTTACAAGCACTATCGTGCGGTTCTATTCCAATTGGACAAAAACAGTATGATATGATGAAAGATTGGAAACAATTGAAGTCATGACCTCAGTAATATTGGGTCAAAAATGCACAATGTGGCAATCATTTTGGTTTTAGTGCTTTGATCATGAAACAGATGGCCGATATTGTATCAGCTGATGTATTTCACTGATTTACTCACCATATTTTGCATTTCTAGATCACTGGATCCCTACGTAAAATCTTTAAAAGTGCTAGAAACAGCCCTTATTATATGTACATGTTTCTTTACAAATAATTTTAACTATATAAATGACTATATAAATGATATTACAAAAATATACAAAATTACTACAAAAATATACAAAAAAAAAACTACAAAAAAACCTACAAAAATATACAAAATTAAAAAAAATAATAATAATGATTAGAGATGCACCAATGTATCGGCCAACAATCGGTATTGCCAGGTAAAAGCTATTATTTTCACTATTGTGATATTATTTCACAAATCTGTTTTTTCACATTGTTTATAAATAGCCGATGATCAGGGCCGATTATATCCAGTCAATCAAAAGGTGCGGAAAAACGTGTTCAGACCACAACTCATACTGTTAACACAACAATAACGCATTAACAATTAAAAAATAGTGACGTTAAAGCAATGAATCACCCGTAGTTAAAGCCAGGGTTGACTTGCCAGGTCTGGGTTTTTTTTTTGCTACATCAAACATTTTTATCGCCTCCCATCAAATGATCAAGCTCAAAGAGCTTTGTGCTTTGTTACTTCTGATAAGAAACAAAGTCTTAGTTTTCAAAATCTGTCCATTTTATTACGAAATTCAAACAATAAATGGCGCTCCGAAATGTGATCAAGCGGCAACGCGATTATATCTTGAAAAACATGCATGAACATCAAAAGGTAGCCAATGTTGAAATATACAGTACAATTTACCGGAATGTATCATGTCTCATGTAATCTCTCAATCAGTGTTTCAACGGCGGAAAGACGTCAATAAAACTGCTTGTGAACAATGTCACATGACGTCACATTTACCTCAGGAATGTCTTCCAATGCTCACAGTTCCTTAGTTGGCTATAAAAAACACTAGAGGAGCTCATTTACTGTTAATTATATGTTTGAATAAATTTGTCATGAAGACAAGTGCGTATGAAAACCTTATGTGAGTTTTATACAAACATTTCAGTTTTTATTTGAGTGTAATTATTCTATCTGAAAATAAATAGCAACTGAATATAATATGTTTGTTGTTAATTGTAACCTATAATATTATAGTGTAGCGAATGAGAGGGTTCCCTGTATAGTTTGCAGCATTATTTGGAAAAAGGAAACTATTGGTATCGGCCGATATCATTCTGAATAATCAGCCATCGGTGTCAGCAGAGAAATGTAGTATCGGTGCATCTCTAAAATAAATGAATAAATAAATATACGTTATAAATGTATTCATCACAGACTTCTGATAAAAATGCATCACTGATTTCACAATAAAATATTAAGCAGCACAACTGTTTTCAACATTGATAATAATAGGAAATGTTTATTGAGCAGCAAATAAGTACATTAGAATGATTTCTGAAGGATCATGTGACACTGAAGACTGGAGTAGTGATGCTGAAAGTTCAGCTTTGTCATCACAGCAATAAATACAATTTTAAAATCTATTAAAATAGAAAAGTTATTTTAAATTGTGATAATATTTCAAAATATTAATGTTTTTATTGTATTTTTTTATTTTAAAAAAGTGACGTACCCCCCCAAAATAAATGTTTCCATTTCAATAACGTTATTTCACAGCGTCTGTTTTACTTGTATTCCATCCTATTGTTATTAATTACATCTCTGCAAAGGAATTACACAATGTATACACATGTAGTTCATTAATAGCAGTCAGTAATTTCTTATGTAAATACACAGTAACCTGAACACTATACAATAAAGCATCACGTCTTGTAGTAATAATTAGAACAAGCACATTCAGGTCATGTGCATTCCAGTAAGTCGTGTTTGTGAAAATATGGCAGGCAGCCACTGCAAAGAGTGGGAGTAGGGTCCATTATGGACCAGCAGCAAATGACTAAAAGATGTGTGAAATGTGAGTCACTGATAGTCTGTGTGTATATTCGGAGAGAAAAAAAGGAACCATATAATCTGCCCATGTTGAATTTTTAAGTGGAAGGAAGCTGTTTTGTTGCTCAAAAGGTATTGACACAAAAACTTTTTTTGCCATGTCAGTGCTTACATGGCATTATTAGCCTCCAGTTTGTAATGTAGACTATTTATGTAGACCACTAATCATGTAGTGTATTCACACGCAAGACTAAAGCAGTTTCCTTGTATGGCTAAATAATATGGTTACATTAATATGCAAAATGTTTAGCCTTGAAAATGTCCCTGTTAAAATTACAGGAGTGTTAATCAGGGTTAATATTGTTAACCAAATCTAAAACCATAAAAAATACTTGAAATAAAATAAACATGAACTGAATAGAGCTGTGAAATCGATCACAATGAATCGCATTTAACATAAAAGTTTGTAATTATGTGTGTGTGTGTGTATATATATATATATATATATATATACACACACACACACACACACACAAATATATATTTACAAACTTTTATGTTAAATGCGATTGTGATTAATCGATTTCACAGCACATAAAAGTTTGTAAATATATATATATATACACACACACACACAAATATATATTTACAATATATTTACAATATACAATATATTTATTTTGTATATATATATATATATATATATATATATATATATATATATATATATATATATATATATATATATATATATATATATATATACATATACACACATACACACACACACATATTTACAAACTTGTATGTTAAATGTGATTCATTGTGATTAATCGATTTCACAGCACTAAAAATAAAATATATTGTAAGAAAACCAAATGAGAAATGAGAAACTAGCTTAAATAAAATTAGTTTAATTGAAGTACTAAAATTACAATAACAAAAAAATCCTAAAATAAAAATGAATAGAGAAAATTAACAAATAAAATCCAATTCAAAATATGAACAAAAACTATAATAGTATATCAATGGTCCTGAAATAACACAGGTGTTAATTTGTCTCCAGGAAAGGAATGAATATTTAGTTCATGGAAATATTGCGTACTATTTCTGCCACCTTCCGCTAACACCAGTTCTGATGCGTTGCCTATTTTTGTCAGGTCAGGTGACAGGAAACAACAACACTACTTTTATCTCCAGCGGGCAGGTGATGAACTTCAGCGGTGAAGTCATCGTGGTCTACGTCAGTCAGACATCACTGGGCAGCAACGGCGGGACAGACGAACCCTTCAGCTGCCCGGTCCAGGAAGAATCTAACGAGGACAGCTTTCAAAGTGAGCCCAAATCTAACACAAGCACAACACCGCAGGCCAAGAACAGAAACGGACATGTGGAAAAACACCTGCCCGTACAGGAAATGACTAACGACTGGTCCTGGCAGAAATAAAAAATAAAAAAAAAGGTGCAAACATCTCCTAATGGACTAGAATGGACTTTATGTTTATTATTATTGATTAATGTTCTCCGTATGAGTGCTATTTCATGAAAAATGCTATGCATTTGTTGACCTACGTATTTATATCATATAAATTAGGTACTTTTTCAGCTTTGAGAGGATTTCTCTGGTGCGGATGCTAATGATCTGATGACAGGAAAAGTCATGAACATTGATTCCAGAATGTCTCACTTTCAAATCAAGAGTGGTTTGGTGCGACAAGAAGCCAAACTCAGGCCAAAGACGATGATAACACAGCCAGAGAAAGCACAAACGTAGCCACCACAACACAAGCTTGATGTTTTTCAATGTCCTTTTCTCTCGGGCTTCTCTGAAACTGAGCTATCGTCCCGTACCTCATGGCAAGAACCGTTTTAGGGTGTTGTTAAATCTCAGACTAAGTTAGTAACATGGAAATGAGAAAATGGGATGTTGATTTGTGGTGTTTATATTTTTTTTTAGACAATTTTTTGTAAATGTTAATCTTTTTTTGTGTGTGCTATTTATCGTGCCATTTTTGTGCCTGGAGCAGAACATGTAATCAAGGACATTATTCATAATCATTAATGTATATGGTGATTGAAAACAATCAATGTTCTGATACAGGAGTAGTGATTTTCTCCACCCATTACTGTAAATAAAGCTTGTTTGTATGAAACAATTTCTTTCCCTTAAATGAGTGTGATGGTATGAGAGAGCTATTTGGTTTCGAGATAAGCTGTGTTTATTGCTTGTGCATCACTAACCACATGTGCGGTAAAACCTCAGTATTTGAGCAAAACCAATGTTGATATAATGCCTTTTTAAATAGCTGTGAATCGCTACCAGCTGTCGAGAGCTCAATGCAAACATATACTCACAAGTACAGTGTTTAGCCACATGAGGTGAGAACTCCACCAAAGGCTGCTGACTGTTTAGCTGTGATTGGGATAATCACGACTCTGGGATGGCAACTGAAGCAAACAATGAAAATTGTTGTTGAGTTCTGTCTGCCAAAACAGGAAGTTATGACTGGTTTTTAATGTGGTTCTGCTCAAGGAGCCTTCAGGCAAATTTTGTTCATTTGAACAATGAATGTTGAATTGTCCTGCCATCTGGTGGACTGATATTGTAATAAGAGTTGAGATTTGACGAAATAGAAAATAGTAAAAGCGTGACATTTTAAAGACTTGATATTGAAATGAACGTATGTAACTGTACTAAAGTCAAAACAATTCATTGAAATATTATTTGCAAGATATTTTTGTGACAGAAATTTAGTTTTCAGTATAATTACTATTTTTTGTCAATCATTTGTCATCTGTAAATATTGTTCAAAGCACTATAGACTATGAGCAAACTAAAGATGACAGTGGTGAGGAAAAAATAAGAGACTTTTTTTTTTACACACACAAAAAAAAGTATAATATGCATATGTTCTTTTTATTTTACTATAAAAATGTAAAAAAAAAAAGAAGAAAAAAAAGAAAAGATGTACAAAGTCTTACATTTGCGTGGCCCCCCTAGCAGTTTGAAACCACTTGGAATAAAGAAAGTAATTTTCAATTAAAAAAAAAAAAAACTAAACTTCAATACATAAATGAAATGTGTCAATAAATCACATGTAAATTAAATTATTATATATCACGGTCATCAAGGTGTGTGTGTGTGTATTTATATGATGGGCTGATTGAATGCTCGATTCTGATTGGCTGGAAAATGTGCAATATAAACCGTTTAATGTACAGTTAGGTCAGGCTAGTCTAATCACCTTTCTATATTAATGCGTTGTTTTCATTATTCATTATTTCATTATATATTTCTCAGCAAGGAAGGGGTAATTTACAACGCTATTTTGAAGTAACGTTAATTAAACTCACCTTCGTCGTCGTTAATGGAGAGAATCGCTGAACAGACACAGACAGGTAACTTTATGCATCTCTCTCTCTCTCTCTCTCTCTCTCTCTCTCTCTCTCTCTCTCTCTCTCTCTCTCTCTCTCTCTCTCTCTCTCTCTCGATAATTCATTCACTTAAATGCTGTTATTCATTCACTCAAATAAATGTAATCATACGCACTACTTTGTGTCTGATTCAAAGCGGACGAATGCTAACGGGCTGTAAAGTTACTGCCTGACGAAAATAACCGTCAGTTATACCTCTCCGGTCAAATATTGCGCATCAAACATTAAACATTAACAGGTTTAAGTTGTGTATGCTGGCAAATGATCATGGTATAAGCGGGATGATCAATCAACGGCTAGCTCCGCTTAGCATCGGGCGGTTCTTTGCCTCCTTACACTCAACTCACTCACGTCACACATACACATACACACACACACAGACACACATATGTATGCACTTCAATAAAAATGTATTTTTTTTTTTTTAATTATTAGCATTTTTCTCGTCAATAATCGTCCATTTAGGCTAATTGAATATGACAGCAGCTATTATTTGCAGAGAATTGGGAATCTGGGGGAAGCCCACTGAAAAAGAGCCATGGATCATTCCATATCCCCATGGTCACTGGTGAGGTGTCAGTGATCCTCATATGTTACAGTCATGTCCAAACAGATCATGTGCTATCAGATGATGGGAGAACCCCAGGTTTGGACACAGGTGCACCTCTGGCTTGGCTGGAAACTACCTGATTTTTTTCAAGATGAAAAACTGAACCGAGTTTCCCACCATTAAAGTTCGAACTGCACTCACTCACTGGCATTGGTGTGTGTGTGTAGGTTTTGGTCATTTTAAGGTTCACTCACAACTGTGGTTGCTTAAGAATGCTTATGTGAAATAAAACAGCAGGGCCTTTGACAAAAAATACCGCTATTGATTTAGGAAGGAACGTTTTTTTTTAAATCAAGTAAAACATTTTGCCAATGGGGATCACTTTGTGTAAGAGTTTCCTGGAATATCTTCCTAGTGTAGCCAGTAGGTCACATTCACTGCTTTATTTAGTAGCGTGGCCTTTCAAATATATGCAGCAAAGCGAATGAATTTATTTTGCATGCAAAACATGATCAATCTGTTCTGACCTCAGTAAAAAGAAAGGGGATTTTCTGTCCTCCTTATTCAAGTACAAATGACACTCAAGCATTTATTATGACACAGTATCATGAGAAGCTTTGAAAAAGATCCTTCTTGCTATTTCACATGTAATAAGACTTTTGAGAAAATGAATGTGTTAAGGTAAGGTGCATTTTATTTGATCACTATAATTAACTTGATTGAGAGATTGATATATATATATATATATATATATATATATATATATATATATATATATATATATATATATATATATATATATATATATAGTATCCCAAGCATTTTTGTATTAGCGTTTTATTATTAATACAAATGTATTTGTTTTTATTTTAAATAATGAGTATAATTAACTTATTATATTGAAATATATTATTTTGGATTATTATATATTTTTTTAATACAAATGTATTTATTTTTGTTTGAATGTTTTGTTTAATAGAAATTGAAGTATATATTGTAATTTATTATTACTAATAATAATCCAAATGTATTCATTTTATTTAAAAAAATCAGTGTAATTAAATTATACTGTATATATTATACTTTTTATGAATACAAATGTACTTTTGTATGTAATTTTATTTTAAATAATCAGTATTGATTAATACTTGATTAATAGATACATATATGAACATTTTATTAATAATAATACTATTATTTTTTATCATATAATAATAATAATGTTTATTTTAAATAATCAGTATAATTAACTTGATTAATAAATATATTTTATTATTAATAATAGTAATAATACTATTATTTTGTATCATATAATGTTTATTAAATAAATAATCAGTATAATTAACTTAAGATATATTGAAATATAAGCAATTATTATTATTTTATTAATAGAAATGTTGTATTATTATTAGTAGTAGTAGTATTAAAGGAATCATTATAAATATGTATATAACATTAAAATAAACTTATTCATATTTACCTTTTAATATTCATAATGGTAATATATGACATCTGTTTGTCAAGAATATTACTTATTATTTATTATTATTTTCAGAGGGCTTTTCACCAAAAGCTGGTCATCTGATATTCGGTTAGATGGAAAAACTGCTATAGTGACTGGAGCAAACTCCGGGATTGGGAAAGAAACGGCGAAGGACCTGGCAAAGCGGGGTGGGTACTGTGGCCAAATCGACACACTGTGGAAAAAACACATCGAGCCTTCCTTTCATATTAGAGGCACAGATGAAATATATTAGATCTGACTGCATAGCCATTTGATCTGATATTTAGGCCTATCCAGACATTTTTATTTTTTTTTTAACCTGAAATTGCTCAAAAGAATGTACCAGTCTTTCAAATAATGGAACAAAGTGTGTCATTAATCCCGAGGCGCACGAGTGATCCTGGCCTGCAGAGACACGGTGAAGGCTGAGCAGGCCGCCAGTGACATCAGCAGAGACGTGGAAAACGCCATTGTGGTGGTTCGTAAACTGGACCTGGCCGACACAAAATCCATCTGTGGTTTTGCTGAACTGATTTACAACAGTGAGTTATGGTTAAAGCATATTGTTCAAAATAAATTAAAAATGCAATGCTTAAAGTTTAATTCTTATCTGATCTTTAAAATAGTTATTTTATTTGATTTAAGCTGAAAAGTCTCTTCATTTGCTGATTAACAACGCTGGAGTGGCAATCTGTCCATATTCCACAACAACAGACGGCTTTGAGACACAGTTTGGAGTCAATCATTTAGGTATGATGAAGTGCGCTAGTCATTCTCGTTCTTTCAAGCAATATCAAAGAATCCTTATTTGTTGTTTAGCAGCTATAGAGAATGTTCACACTTGACATGTGATGTATGACTCCTTTTCTTCTTCAGGACATTTCTTTCTCACGTTCCTCCTAATGGATCTGTTGAAGCATTCAGCTCCTTCTAGAGTGATTAATGTCTCTTCATTGGTTCACCCCATGGGAAAGATCCACTTTGAGGACCTGAACAGTGAGAAAAGCTATCATCCCGTGAAGGCCTACGTACAGAGCAAACTGGCCAACATACTTTTTACACGAGAGCTCTCCACCAGAGTGGAAGGTAAGAGCCAGTATAAGATCATGCATAAAGTGAAATGTAAAAACACTCTTAATGTTTTAGGAAAAAAAGGAAAACACATTTAAAGGGGCCGTTCATACAGAACATGTATTAAGAAGGTTTTAAAGGCGCCGTAAGCAATTTCTGCAAATTATTGTTGAACACTTTATATTTGAAATTAGCCCAAACAAACACACCCTCCCTTCATTCCTCCGCCCCCAAAATGCACAAACACGCAATGCAGGAGTGGAGTCTCTTTTGCAACTCGTGCATGATACACTTTGTAGAAATGCAGCGCTCAAGTTAAAAGAAGGCTAATTTAAAGGGTTATTGTTTTATGTCTCCTGTGAGATTTCAGTGTATATGTCCACTGCTGTGATTAGCTGACATCTTTGCATATGAAATAGCTAAGTATTACAACTCTCTCGAAAACTTTTAGCATGTTTTTTTTACTATTACATTCATGAAAAGTATTGATTATAGCATTATATTTAGATCTATGGCATCATATTTAGATTTGGCATTGTAGCCGATCACAGACGCATGAATGCAGTGATCTCGTCATTGCAACTCGATATCTACACATCAACAAATGCTTTCATCATTACTAACAGTGCAAACAATGTAAACAAAAGATTTGTTGATTATTACGAGAGTTTTGCAGCAAGTTCAGAGCTCAGTTACTGATAAACTCACACTCTTTGATTCAAATTGATTGACAGCTCCAGCATTTGCAAAGGGAGCATTCTTGATCGCTTTCTATAGATATCATTTAATCACAGTTTAAATAACAGATTATTTTTATCCTACTAAGAGACACACTTATCGTAAAAGTCTGTCTGAAAAGCCTTCGCCTAATACAAATAAATAATGCTTATCTGAGACATTCACATTGTTGAAAATAAATATCACATTCCTAGCATTAGGATCCTTTGGAAGGTAATGTTATTTTTAGTCCAGTGATCCTCTTCTCTCCTCGTCATCTCACTAACATGCCAATGGGCGGGGCCAAAGTTGCAATGAGGGAGTACGCGTTAATTTTCATCTGCAGAGGCCTTTCATGATGACATGTCAAAAGCTCAAGTAAAATTTGATTTCTCAGTTCATGACCACTTATAAAAACTCTAAACCTTGTGTTTTTCAACACAATTTTGAGAGAAAAATACTCAATTACGAGTTATTAAGTCTGAATTGCGAGAAAAGTCAGAATTCTCAGAATTGTGAGATATAAACTCGCAATTTCAAAGTCTGAATTCATCAATCTCACATTTTAAACACAGGTTCTGTGTGAATGGCGCATGAGTGTCCAAGATGTCAATTGTTTCCCTTTTACTTTCAGAGTATATGGAAAAGCACACAAGTGTGACTAAATGATGACTGAATCTTAATTTTTGGGTGAACTGTCCCTTTAAGGAGATCATGTGTCAGATGGAGACGGGCAAATCTTCCATATAATGTGTTGCTAATTCATCAGTATGCTATCCTAACATGACTGTCCCATGTTTTACCCTCAAACGTTTTTAATTTAGGCAATAAGAGCTTTCTTTCACACTTTGTGAAAATAAAGCACGGTTAGCTTTTCATTCTTCTAACTGTAGCTCATGTAGAGTAATGTTCAACTCTGCTTCTGTGGCAGAGATGGGAGTGAGTGTTTATGCTGTGGATCCAGGCCTAGTGAAGACCGAGATCGTCAGGCATCTGAAGAAGACTGTGCAGGTCTTTGTGAAGACATTTGGTTTCCTGATAAAAACCCCCGCAGAGGGCGCATATACCACTCTGTACTGTGCCGTCACTCCTGACCTGCCCACTGGAACCTACTACAGGTTTGTCAGAACTAGAATACAGTAGCTAGCTGGTGCTAGCTTTTGCACTCATGAAATAATAATCTTTCCCATAAGCAAGCACCATTGTTCACAACATGCTTTTTATTTTGCACTAGTGATGCTAAATTTGGCAGTAACCAACTTAACTGCTCTTAGCTTCCTCACACTACTGTTTAGTAAAATAGTTTCTCTCATGATCTCTCATAGTAACTGTGCCGTGGCCCCGTGCTCCAGGGCAGCTGAGGACGACAACACTGCGAGCAGACTGTGGGCTGTCAGCTGCCATCTGCTGGGGATTCGTTGGAAATGAGAAGATATGACTTCCACCACAGCCTTATTTCATACTAATGCCCTTTTCTATGAGTTATTCAACAGCAACCCACTGAGTCCTCTCTGTATTCATGTGTTATACTAATTTAGTGATACTTTATTTTGGGTGTTATTGATTCAGAGATACAAGGAGTATTGACATTTGAAAGTTTAATAGTTAGTGAAACTGGTTCTTAAGAAAGTCTTTACATAGGGGCTCAATCCATCATAAACCAGCCTAGACCATCATGGAATTCATGCTGGTTTATGCTGGATTTTTCAGGTATGTGATTATTGAAACATGCTGCGTAACTTTATTAATATTATAAGCAGCTAGTAATGGCTAGCGTGAGTTTATTGTCTTTTGAAAACTAAGAACATGTAACAAGACAAATACTAGACACTATGGCTGGACACAGTAGAAATAAATACGAAAGCTAAATAATACTGTAAAATACCGTTGTGTTATACCCTAAAGGGGTAAGAAATCAGTAAGACTAAGTAATTAAGGGGATAGTTCACCCAAAAATGAAGATTGTCATCACTTACTCACCCTTAAGTTGTTCCAAACCTGTAGGAGTTTCTTTCTTCTGTTAAACACAAAAGAAGATATTTTGAAGAATGTTAGTAACCAGACAGTTGCCGGTAGCCATTGACATCCATAGTAGGAAAAAAATACGGTCAGTTACTCTCTGGATACAAACATTCATTAAAATATCTTCTTTTGTGTTCAACAGAAGAAAGAAACTCATACAGGTTTGGAATAACACGAGGGTGAGTAAATTACAGAATTTTTTGGGGTGAACTAACCCTGTATGTAAGGGTAGTGCAAACGATAGCCGATAGAAAAAAGGTTAAAAATGTGAATGTTAATGTTGACTGTGAAGTATCTTAAATAAAATGACTACTTCTCTGAGGTAAGACTGTGTTCAGTGTGCTGTAAATAGTTCGTAGAGAAACATAAGACTGACACAACGAGGACATCTAGTGGACACACGCGGTGACGCATTTGCACAATTTGGCTCATTTTTAAGTGGGTGACGTAATTGTATTGTCTGTTCTGGTGACGTGTAGCGGAATGTCCAACCTTGCAAAAGAGATTCAAGTCAACAAAGCTGCCTTGGAGTTCAAGGCCACCACAGCGAGCGCATTCCTGCGAACGGTGGCTGCATGAACGCATATTGATCTCAGACGCGTTTCATTGGCCAGAGGGCAGAGCTCTGGACGGGAGGGGCTTGGATACGGACCGCATAGTAATATCTCATTCATAATTACACAGGACGCTAGAGTAGAGCACTACTGTCTGCTGAGGGGAGCCAGGCAATATTGGAACAATGCACTCAATAAGGTAAGCAAGTCTGTAAAACTGTATTGGTAAAACTTTTCACCCGAAGGTTCATAACTGGATAAATGGGATCCAACACTGTTCTTAAAAACAAAAAAACTTTATCATTCTTTAAATGCCAATTACTATGCCTGTACTATTTAGCTACCTAACATATATACCATACATTTGTGGATCATACCAGCTGATATAATTTAAATATAGGAGAATGGGGCTAGTTGTCACACGAGGAAGTTGTCATAAGGGCTGCATCTCAGTCAGCAAATGAGATTTTGAGTCATTTAAATGTGAGTTTTTTATGTTGGTTTCAACCCCTCTTAAATTAAGCTAAATTGTAGCTATTAAGTACAATATTTATTGGTCAAAAAATGGTCTGATATTTCAGAAAGTTCCTGTTTCATGAACTGTTTTGTGTTTATTTCACTGTAGGAAAAGCTTGTCCGATATAGTGGCAACTTGCCTGCACTATAAAGTACAAGCAACTTGGATGTTTAAGTCATTTCAATGAATATGTTGTCAACTTATTGATCATATAATTGTTTACAGTGTGCATTAACTTAATTCCTTAGTAATAACAACGATACAACAAAATACACTGGAGTAACAGTGACAACGAGCCCCGCTCTCATCTATACTTCACTTTAGGTATTGAAATATAAACATATGCTCTTCAATCAATTCCAGAAATGTCTTCTGTGGTCAGTGGAGCTCTTCTGTACGTCTTGATGATAAAACGGTCATAATCACAGGAGCGAATACAGGCATAGGCAAAGAGACAGCGAGAGACCTTGCCAGACGAGGTAAGGAACTAACAGACCTCGTTTTAGTTTTCAGGACATACTACGTCTCAATTCAGTCTTGACCTTAAAAGGAAAATGCTCTGAATAATTTGATTTGTTTTGTTCACAGCACATGTTGGCATCGACTGCCAACCTGTTACGGGATAAAACAATGCCATGTGTGAAGCCACTCTAATTAGAAGGGGGTATGGGGAGTTTAGCTGGAATAATTGCAATCTAGCCCACTGTATTTACACAATTGTAGCAGTTGGCAAAAATGTTTTGGATCCATATTTATTATAGTTGATTCTCTTTAAAATATTGCATAAAATCAAATAAACTCCATAGGTAATTTGTACTCGGTGTCCTAATGTCAAATGTGATCAAATTAAAACAAATATTTCATCTTAAAATAAACGAGAGACTCCTGGAAGCTTTGAATGCATGCTGATAAATAAACGACAGGATTACAATGCTATCTGCCAACGAGATGTAAAACTGTACACTTTCCCACATGGACCCGCTGAATTCCAACAAAGAAACTCTGACGCTTGCCAGCCAAATTGCTCTGAATAGTATAATAGACATTCTGCACAGTAATTACCAGGCAAACAGCTATTGTGTTAGCTCATCAGCCTTACATCCCAGTTTAGCACCAAATTAATTATTATGCAAGTACATTTCACAGCAAGGACGTTTTTGCTGGAATATGTAAACAGAACTATTTCAGATCCGTGAAGGATAGCTGCTCTTTTTTGGGACTGGAAAGTACATTTCTATCAGCTTCTCTATGTGATGTCCTCAGGGGCTCGAGTCATCATGGCCTGCCGAGACCTGGAAAAAGCACAGGCCGCCAGAGAAGAATTAATGGAGGATTCTGGAAACCAAAACATTGTGGTGAAAAAACTTGATTTATCCGATACCAAATCCATCAGAGCTTTTGCAGAGCTCATGAACAAGGGTGTGTAGGACATTTGATTATTACTTTAAATGCATTGTTATGGATGTTATTTCCTTGGAGCAAGGAAATTAATATTATTAAGATTATATATACACTTTTATATGAATCGTATTAATATAGTATTATATCATATTTATGCAATATGCTAATAAGTTTTTATTTATATTTTGGAATTTTAGAGGAACAGCAAGTTAACATCCTAATCAACAATGCTGGAATCATGATGTGCCCATATTCAAAAACCGCAGATGGCTTCGAGATGCAGTTTGGTGTAAACCATTTAGGTAATGACTTTGTTATCTTACTGTGTGTTTTACATTATGCAACATGATGTGTTTACATGCATACACTATCTATATAGTACAGTATTGTCACGAATCGAGGGTTGCACCAGGTAAATTAAAGAGAGTGCAGCAGTACAGATTTAATAACAAAATTCGAAGATAATAAAATACTCATGATTTTTCACAAATAACTTATTAACGGGAACAGGACAACCATCAAACACACGGACAAGAACGGACCGAGAACTGAATTAAATAGACCAGTCAATCAGAAACCATGGAGGCAAGCCAAGAGAGGGAAACCGTAACAGAAACAAGGAAACAGTAAAAAGATGAAACCATCACAGATAAAACATAACATAACCTGTGATGAATATTATTTTCGGTATTTCTTTTTCAAACAGGGAGTTTGGGCAGGACATGTTGAAGGAATTTTTTTTTTTTTCAAATTAGCCAATGGGCTTTAGTAATATCATGTCCATAAACCAAAATTACATCTGAAATTGTGTACATTTCATGAAAAACTTACTTCGCTGCCATTAATAAGGTAATAAGGAATTGTATAAAATATCTTTCAAAGGTTTTTTGAAAGAAGTGTGTCTTATGCTCAGCAAGGCCTAAAAGGCATTCATTTGATTAAAACTAAAGTAAAAACATTAATATTGTAAAATACTACTACATTTTAAGGTTTTCTATTTTTAACATTTAATTAATTTATGAATAAAAGTATTAATTTATAAAAAATAACAAAAAAGTACTGACTCCTGACCCTTGAATGGTAGTGTAAGTGTGCATGTAATAGATACAATCTGTACAAAGATGTATTTTGAATGGCAATTTGGCAATTTCAAATTACTATCTTTTTTTGTAGATGTAAACACTCATTATGACCCAGGAAAAAATAAGACTATTAGTAAAATTAGATTTCCTGTATCTAATCCATGCTGTTACTATTTCTGACCAGTAAACCAAGCAATTTAGTCAATACAAGTGATTTCTTTCAAATTAGGCACAAATTGTGTTTGGTTATTGACTGCCCCTATGTATAAAGAAACCTTGTTTCACACAGGAAGTCTCAGTCTTTCTACTAGTATGGAGTAGAGACCCTCTAAATTGACAGTGCATGCTGTTTAATAGTTTATCAGCCCAAGCTGGCTTCCTGTTGGAACCTAAACGCTCACATATAGTACACATCCTTCCCATATACATCCACTTCCTTGCATTTTTTGGGTAATAGACAAATAAGGCACAGAGGCATCAACAGGACATGAAGGACAATGAAAGGTCAAACAACCCCTGACTATTTTTATCTTCTTCAAACTACCAACAGGCCATTTTCTGCTCACCTACCTTCTGCTGGACCTCCTCAAGAAATCAACCCCCTCCAGGATCATCAACGTGGCTTCTGTGGCCCATACATGGGGCAGCATCCATCTGGATGACATAAACAGTGAGAAGGGTTACTCCCCGCGGAGGGCTTACGGCCAGAGCAAACTAGCTAACATCCTCTGCACACGCTCCTTGGCTAAAAGACTGCAGGGTATGTGACCTTCATAGCAAGGATCAATGCTAGACTAAACATGATCCTTAAGCACAAAAACGAAATTCTTGTTTGTCTTTATCCTGAGCACTGCTTGATTTGGTATTCATGTGAGTAAAACAACGTGACATAGGTTGTGTTCACACTTGGCATTTGTTTCGATTAAAAAAAACTCTGATGCGATTGCTCTGTTATGGTGTGTTCACACTTGTAGTTCGGTTCGCATGGCTCGTTTGGTCCGGACAAAAAAAAAAAAAAACTAAAAACATTTGGCCCTGGTCCTCCTAGAGTTCAGAGTGTCAGAGTTAATTTTAAAACAGAACCTAAATGCATAGGGATATGTTCACAACCTGATTGGTCAGCTTTTGTTACGTATATTTCGTGATGGACCGTACCGAACATCCAAAACAATGCTGTGTGCCGTAGGGCTGTGTATTGTTGCCAAGAATCTGGCAATACGATACGTATCACGATACAGGGGTTACGATACGATATATTGAGATATTGTAAGAAAGGCAATAATATATTGCGATATTTCTTTTTTGTGTTTTTTTTTTAGAAAGATCCAATTTATAAAGAACACAACCATATGCACAAAACCATTAAGTAGTAACTATTTAATTTAATTAATACAGTATAATTTATATCACTAATCACTATTTTGTGCAATCTAAGTTAAGACAAATAGTAAAGTGAAGGATTCTTTGTGTATGTTTTAAAGGTTCACAGTATAGCGGTTTTTAATTTCTAAACTATTTAAATGCATAGTCCATTCCATGACTGAATAACTGTTTGTTTTATATTTAATACTGTAAATCTGTTTGCTTTAAATCAGTCTATTGTATAAAGTGCTATTTAAAGTACTGAACTGCAGAGCTGGTGCATCCATATCCATATATGTTGTCAATTTTATATATATGTCAATTTTGTTGTGTGTTTATTTTGTTACTGAGAGGAAAACGTGCTGTACATATTCTATCGAAACGCTTCTCAGCAGCGCGGATGACGTCAGGATGTTAAGCAGGCTCTCAGATTCAATGCGTTTCCCGAGTATTGGATTTCAACTTGGCCTATTTTGCAAACAAAATGACTCTTGTCGATTTACTTAATTTACTTTTCCTCTTGTCTTCTTTATAGCTGAAGCCAAAATTAGTCCACAGTTCAGCTCTGTATACCGCGGGAGCGGAATAATTCTATCGTCTTGTGAGCTGGGTTTGATACCTATGATACAAACACCAAACCTATGATACAAACACTAGCGACGCGATGCACGCGCCTTCCTTCACCTTGCGCTTCTCCGGCTGCGCGTCAGTTTACGTTCTGTGATGACACTGCCATCTAGCGGTGGGTTTTATAGAGTCTGTGGTGTAAACCAAACACAAAGCCACTAATCTTGGATTTAAATAAGGCCCTGTCCACACGAACACGGGTATTTTCAAAACCTTTTTTTTGAAAACTATAAATATCGAAACAATACAGGTGCTGGTCATATAATTAGAATATCATCAAAAAGTTGATTTATTTCACTAATTCCATTCAAAAAGTGAAATTTGTATATTATATTCATTCATTACACACATAATGATATATTTTAAATGTTTTTATTTTTTTATTTCGATGATTATAACAGATAACTAAGGAAAATCCCAAATTCAGTATCTCATAAAATTAGAATATTACTTAAGACCAATATAAAGAAAAGATTTTTAGAAATCTTACTGAAAAGTATGAACATGAAAAGTATGAGCATGTACAGCACTCAATCCTTAGTTGGGGCTCCTTTTGCCTGAATTACTGCAGCAATGCGGTAGTCGATCAGTCTGTGGCACTGCTCAGGTGTTGTGAGAGCCCAGGTTGCTCTGATAGTGGCCTTCAGTTCTTCTGCATTGTTGGGTCTGGCATATCGCATCTTCCTCTTCACAATACCCCATAGATTTTCAGGTTAAGGTTTAGGTCAGGTGAGGTTGCTGGCCAATTAAGGACAGGGATACCATGGTCCTTAAACCAGATACTGGCTGCTTTAGCACTGTGTGCAGGTGCCAATTCCTGTTGGAAAATGAAATCTGCATCTCCATAAAGTTGGTCAGCAGCAGGAAGCATGAAGTGCTCTAAAACTTCCTGGTATACGGCTGCGTTGACCTTGGACCTCAGAAAACACAGCGGACCAACACCAGCAGATGACATGGCACCCCAAACCATCACTGACTGTGGAAACTTTACACTGGACCTCAAGCAACGTGGATTGTGTGCCTCTCCACTCTTCCTCCAGACTCTGGGACCCTGATTTTCAAAGGAAATGTAAAATTTACTTTCATCAGAGAGCATAACATTGGACCACTTTTTTTCCTTTTTGTCTTTAGCACAGCCGAGACGCTTCTGACGCTGTCTGTTGTTCAAGAGTGGCTTGACAAGGAATGCGACAGCTGAAACCCATGTCTTGCATACGTTTGTGCGTAGTGGTTCTTGAAGCACTGACTCCAGCTGCAGTCCACTCTTTGTGAATCTCCCCCACATTTTTGAATGGGTTTTGTTTTACAATCCTCTCCAGGGTGCGGTTATCCCTATTGCTTGTACACTTTTTTTCTACCACATTTTTTCCTTCCCTTCGCCTCTCTATTAATGTGCTTGGACACAGAGCTCTGTGAACAGCCAGCCTCTTTTGCAATGACCTTTTGTGTCTTGGCCTCCTTGTGCAAGGTGGCAATTGTCGTCTTTTGGACAACTGTCAAGTCAGCAGTCTTCCCCATGATTGTGTAGCCTACAGAACTAGACTGAGAGACCATTAAAGGCCTTTGCAGGTGTTTTGAGTTCATTAGCTGATTAGAATGTGGCACCAGGTGTCTTCAATATTGAACCTTTTCACAATATTCTAATTTTCTGAGATACTGAATTTGGGCTTTTCCTTAGTTGTCTGTTATAATCATCAAAATTAAAATAAATAAATGTTTGAAATATATCAGTCTGTGTGTAATGAATGAATAATATGCAAGTTTCACTTTTTGAATGGAATTAGTGAAATAAATAAACTTTTTGATGATGTATCATATTTTCTTACAGCCCTAGTGTGCCGGGATAAATGTGCTCGTTGTATGTGCGTAGCCTACATATGATGGTATTTTGACCAGCTGAGAACTTGTGAAGAGCTTATAAAATGTGTAGAGTCATCAAAACTACGTAACACACACAAACAAAGATTTGCGAACTGAACTGTGATGGGTAACATTGTGACTATGACAAGAAAAACACGCATGCAATTTGCATCTTTTGACATGTCTCGTTTTTGGTTTAGTTATGTAGAGGAAATAACGTTAACAATTTAGAATACTGTTCCGTCATTAATAAATAACTACACACAAACAAATGGGTAATGCAAGAACTATTATACATTATGCATTTTTCATGTTAATTATGAACCTGTATAATTAAATCTAAAGTTAAGATCATGGTAACCCACTAGAAATGGCTCAAATATGACCAAATCCTTCATAAGGAATTATTTGGATCAGTATTCTAAAGTCAAAAACATGATAACTCTCTAGTAATTAGTACTGAAGTCATTGTAAGCTTTTGAGTTTTTTGTAAAGTTTTGGATAGTAATGACTCAGGTATTACCATATTCTTCAGAAGGAACTATTATTTATTTGGATCAGTATTCTAAAGTGAAACGCATGATAACTGCCCAGTAATTAGTACTGAAGTCATTGTAAGCTTTGATTTTTTTTTGGTAAGTTTTTGTAAGGTTTTGGATAGTAATTCCTTCAGATGGATTTGGTAACACTTGAGTCATTACTAGTGGGTTACCATGATCTTCACTTTAGAATTAATTATATATTATGTATTATTCACATTTATTATGAACCTGTAGTTATTCGTAGTCCTTTGGGAGGTATGAAAAATTGATTAGTCAATAGTGAACTACCACATTCGACAGGCTTCAGAATCATCATAAACCATCATATGTATGTACACGCATACAGTGAACGCATTTAGCC
Source organism: Romanogobio albipinnatus (assembly GCA_023566225.1). Classification (NCBI taxonomy): domain Eukaryota; kingdom Metazoa; phylum Chordata; class Actinopteri; order Cypriniformes; family Gobionidae; genus Romanogobio; species Romanogobio albipinnatus. Next base: position 23,485,129 of record CM042260.1, on the reverse strand, counting down.
CAGCACACAGCATTGTTTGGATGTTCGACAAGTTCAAAGTATACTCATAAAAGCCTTTTTTTATCTTTAGGTTTGGTTTTAAAAATAACAGTGTGAACGTTCAGAACATTTTTATTTATTTTTTGGTCCGGACCAAAAGAACCGAACTACAAGTGTAAACACACCCTAAAGTCGATATGAAACGGCTTCTCGAATAAGAAAAATGTACAGTGGGACTTTATTTTGTACATTGGTAATTGATTGGATGGTTGGATTGTTGTGGTTTGCTATTGGTCAATCTCATATGAGTGACAGGGCATCCCGTCTTTGTGTAACAGACCAGTAAGAGCTGTGCGCGTAATCCTCACTCCCCCGGCCTCAAGAGGTGCACTAGCGACTGACGCTAGCGGCAGAATTTTGATTTTATGGTGACTTTAAATGCCATATTTTTTCCCTGTGAGACTACATAATCTCAGTCAAAACCAGAGGAAGGCGCTCAGTCAGAATTGATCCCTGTGTTTGTCTCTGAGTACTTCCTTAAGGATGCAGGATTGTCCTAAGCATGAGGAGAATGTCCTGTTTCTGTGCTTTTCACTGATTGTCATTCATGTGACAATTCAAACTCAAGATCTAATAACAGATGACCAGTGATCTGTTCACAATAGCCACACAGAGATCACAAAGCAGACATTCTAGACAGGTTCTATACCAAAGAGGAGGAAATACCAAAAGTAATTATTACCAGTAATTCTAGTAAAAGTAAGTAATTCTCTATGTGCACTGTTGGAGATTTATACAGATTCTGAAGGATTTTTCTGTTAAGACAACATGCTTTTTAACTACGACAGAAACGGAATGGGGAGTAATGTAGAGGAAATAATGCTAACAATTTAGAATACTGTTCCGTCATTAATGAACACATAGTTCCCGCTCTCTATTCCTTATACAACATTCTAAGGTCATTCTGAGGTGGAGGAAATCACCCTGGACAGATGGCCAGTCCATCTCAGGGCTTTAATAGTTACTAAAATGTTAAAGCTGCAGTCCGTAACTTTTTTTTTGTTGTTAAAAATGATCCAAAATTTAATTTCGAACCAGCCAGTGTTCAAAGCTATCTCCTTACCTTAGCCCGATTCACAATGATAAGTTTGTAATAATGTGTTATAATTTGAGAGGTAGCTACTGATAGGTTTCCGCATGAAATATGATCGTCTTTGAGTCATTACAATCAGTCCAGCTAGTAAGTTAGTAGTATTGCATGTGAGGAGGCTGCAGGTGGCGTATCATTTATAGCCTTTTATAACAGCAGCTGAAATAATTAAATGTATAATTTTGATGTCGGATTGTAATCCAGAAAGGTCCAAACGACATCATCAGTGACAACTGGAGATTCGCCCGTAGTCAAACGCAAAAGATTAGACTGTACGCAAATTGAAATCTACAGGTAATGCTAATATACACTAAATACACATAGTCACACAATGCTGATGTTGTTAACATTAACAGTTTGAGAACAAAGTATAACAGTGATAATAATTTGCACCGTTTGATGTGATATGAGCTAAGCGAACCTTAGATTTCATCACTTAGAGTAACATGAAAATGTCACTGTACATTAAAGGCCTGTACACACCGGGACGAATATCGCGCGCGCTTATCGCCAGCGTTTTTCGTGACGTTTTTCGGCGCGTCTTGAGTGTTCACACTAGGGGTGTAACGATTCGTTTTAACAACGATTCGATTCGTATCACGATTTGAGGTTGTCGATACGATTCAAGGACGATATTGGTTCATTTAGAACGATACGATCCGAAACGATTCAGTGACTTGAAATCGATTCAGTAACTTTTTAGCCAAAAATTGTGTGACTGAAATAAATATCTGGATACTGGTCAGTGCAGGTGAAGTTTCCTAGATTCCTGTTGTTTCTTGTAAGGGAATCAGGTATCAATTAATTATGGATATAAACAAACAAGTAAACAACAATTAATGGCAAATGCATTCAAATTTTATTTGAATAAAGTGCAACCAACAGTTTAGGTTGAATTAACAGGAAGTTAACCTTTTCTGCTCTCATTTTCAATATTCAATACATTTTCAATAAAAGCACAGTAAGTGCAACCAACATTTCAACAGTAGGTTAACCTGCTTCTTCTGCTTTTGTTATCCAACATATTAATATTACAATATTAATATCAAAAATAAAGTGCAACTAACTTCTCTTCAGGTTTAATTAATAGTAGGTGTACCTGTTACTTTTGCTGTTGTTTTTCAACATTAAAATAATACAAATACAATATTAATATCAAAAATAAAGTGCAACCAACATTTCTTCAGGTTGAATAAACTGGCTGAACCTGCTACTACTCTCAGTTTAATAAACAAACAATATTTAACAAAAGATAAAATGTAACCAACTACTCTTCAATGACTCTACATATTTCTTTTTCAAAAATATCAACATCAGTGGCGGCTACTGGTCTGTCAGAGAGGGGAAGCTCATTTTCGGCCTACATCATAAAATTGTCTATTTATTTAAAAGTAAATTCTGCCCTACGTTCCTTTTCAAGAAAGTTTCACCCACGACGCTAGCCTAGCCTACTAACGTTATATGAATGAATGAATGAATGAACGATCTAAAAAAAAATTATTAAACTCTGTAAAACTGAAACAAGGAATGTGGTGTATAATTGTGTGAAATGTATGATGAAAATCAAGCAATTTCGCCAAGCAAATATCAAAGAAATAGGTTGCAGCAGTTTTTATTTCGACTGAACTTGAGAAATCCGCGATGGGACTGAGCGCGAATAGCTTCAGTGATTCCTTATAGTACAGAATCGCTGTCAGTCAAAGGGAGATGCAGTCTTTCGACAGACCCTCCAATCATTACGCAGAAGCTCGGAGTCCGGGCCAGCCCACTCCCCATTCACCCCCAGAGACGCTGAGCGTCCGTGGGCGGGACATAATCGCAGCGTTTATCCAATGACCGTCTAGTTTCGAAGCGCTTAAAAAAAAGTTCACAGCAGCCCCATTGAAGTCAATGGACGCTGGGCTTCAATAGGGAAATGCACTGTGACGCTGCGGGAATGTATGAGAAGGAAATCGAGTCAGCCGACCTGCTATATGTAACTGATTCTGAACAAACTCGTCTTTGAGATGAACGTTTTCTAATGCATTTTTAGTCAATAAAATGTTAATACAATAGTACATATTTGACCATTAATTTTGTGACATTATAAGGGAAGCCGAGCTTCCCTTGCAGTCTTAAAAAAAATCGCCACTGATTCAACATGATCTGACCGCAGAACACTTCTCTGTACGTTCACTGTGTCGCCAGCAGTACTACAAACTCGCTCTGCTGGCACACTGGTCCCAGGAATGCACAGGTAACATTTAGCAAGGGTTGAAAGTACAGGTAGCTGTTTCTCCTGGTGGCTTGATCATTTCTCGCTGGTTGGCTTCTCCTCTGCCATCCGCTATGTTTTGTTTTCTTAGCGCTGCTGCTGGTGCGTGCGTTGCGGTTGCGATGATGTCACAGATAGGCAGACTGAATCGAGTAACGTTTAACGCCTTTATCATTAAAAGTGCTAAGAAAAAACATCCATATAAAGTCTGACGTGCTTAAATCCAATGCGTTATTTCCTATGATCGATACAATCGATTGATTACCTTTTAAAACGATGTTAGATCGATATATGTCGTCCGGAAGGCCAACTTGCCGAGCACAGATCGATGTAGTTAGATCGTAGGAAAATAAATCGATACATCGATGTAGTAGATGAATCGTTACACCCCTAGTTCACACCCAAGCGATTTTCACTGGCGATGCGCCGAGTGAACGTGCACATTCAGTAGATAGCACAAGGTGGTGCTGCGACACTTTACGCCTCTGACATTCGCTTGTCACACAGAAGAAGAGAGACAGTATTACGTGCTTGCCAAAGCATAGACATATTATGTCTATGGCCAAAACCATTCACACACTTTTTGCTAACTGGCAGGCAGCATTAGCAGCTCATCTTCTTCTTTGTCTACTTACTACTACTTCGTCGTATCAATGTGCGCTCGGCAAGAGCGTTTTGTGCTTGAGCGCCACCAAGTCGTGTTTTAATGTCACTTCAGCAGCTCCAGGCACGTGAACAAAAGCGCCGATCTCATTGGTCGGCCAGTTTTTAACGCGCCACGTCAAAATAAAAAAACGAACCCGAGGCGTTTTTTAAAAATGACGCTTTTACGCTTGGCGTTTTGCATGTCGGTGTGCACACTCACATTGGCGCCCTTTGTTTAGTCATGAGGCGTTAAACGTCGTCGATAAACGTGTGCAAAAATCGTCCCGGTGTGAACAGGCCTTAAAGGGTTAGTTCACCCAAAATTGAAAATAAAGTCAGTAATTACTCACCCTCATGTTGTTCCAACCATGTAAGACCTTCGTTCATCTTCGGAACATAATTTAGTATTTTTTTGATGAAATCTGAGAGCTGTCTCACTCCATAGGCTTTCAGAGGGAATGAAACTTGATGGCCCAGAATAGTAAGTAAAAACGTCATTTAAGGAGTCCAAATGACTACAGTGGCTCTGTATTAAGTCTATCATGCGACGAAAATACTTTTTGAGTGGAAAAACAACAAAAATAACGACTTTATCCCACTATTATTGTTGTTCAATTTGAGCCTCTGACGAGAGTTCGCGGGAGTGCCACGACGCATGCGCGAGAACTGAGATTAGTAGTAGTAGAAGAAGAACGCCGTAATCTCAGGCTCAAATTGAACAACAATAATAGTGGGATAAAGTCGTTATTTTTGTTGTTTTTCCGCTCAAAAAGTATTTTCTGAGATTACGGCGTTCTTCTTCTACTACTACTAATTATGTTCCGAAGATGAACGAAGGTCTTACATGGTTGGAACAACATGAGGGTGAGTAATTACTGACTTTATTTTCAATTTTGGGTGAACTAACCCTTTAAGGGTACGTTTACACGACAACACTGTACTCAAAATGGAAAAGATTTACAGGGAACAACGTTGTCAAAATTATCCCAGTTCAAACAGATCTGCAGAAATGACTAAAAATGCTGTATTCTGCTGCCAGGCCAGTAGATGGCGATGTCACTTTGTAAATAAACACTACGCTCCAAAATATGCATGCGCATGACGTACTATTTGCGTTTTTGTACTTTATATGGAGACAATAAAGGTATCAAAAATTTGCACTTTGAAACCTATTTTCAAAAGTTTCAGATCCTCAAAAGATGTAAATGAATGGGCAAAATACTCAAGTTTTACGTTTTTAGTCGAAATCGATATTTGATATCATCACTTTACCATGGTATCACCACAATTTTCTATGTGAATTTCTCTTTAGTAATGAAGGATTTAATCCAAGACGTATTTCTAATTGTAGCAGTAACAAAAAAGAAAACCAAACTGTATCAAGTAGGGCTCGCTGCATCCTGCGGTGGACATCCCAGCCCACATCCAAAACGCCACCTCGTGACTCCCCATCCCTGTTTCTCCCCGGAAACCTGATTTGTTGTATGTAGGTTTCTGATTGAAAGGGTTTTTAGGCGTAAGGCTAGGTTTTGAGTGGGTTTCAGTGCGGTCTGTCATAAAAAGAGAAATATAAGAAGTAAATGAAAAAGAATTAGGTGTGAGGGTTAAGTCTTCTCAATTCTTCTTCCTGTTTTAAAGTTAACGAGGAAACACAATCCCCCACCACCAAACCACTTAACCAAAAATCCCGCCCTGCAGCTAATTTCATTGGTTAAGTTTACAGTAAAAAGTTGTTTTTTTTTACTGTATTCCAATGCGACGCTTTTGTTTTAGCAGTGCAAGAGTACATGGCGAGTAAGTAGCTAAACATTTAATATTTGACTGTTTTATGATTGAAATATTCAGTGACCGACAGTAATTTCCAGTGATGCAAACTACTCAACATTTTTATGAAATGTCGCCTTTTTTGAATTGACAACATGCTATTATTTGATTAATATTAATGTAATAAGGTTTAGGAATCAGTGTTTGGTGTAGGCCATCAGTACTGTGACCAATAAAATCTTAAGAATCGGCTGCAGGGCGGAGTTTCTGGTTTGACGTATTTGGACATGGGTGTGGCTTCTGACGTCACACCTGGATGTGGGCCGGGTTGGATATCCACCGCAGGCTGCAGCGAGACGCATTGGTTTAGTTGTTTTACACAGGTGTGTCTATTAACTCTGATAATGATATGGTCATGTCCTTAGGCAGTGGTGTGACTGTGTACTCCCTCCATCCTGGTGTGGTGCAGTCAGAGCTGTTTAGGAACCTCAGCAAGCCTGTGCAGTTCGCACTCAAGGTCTTCAGCCCCTTCACCAAGACCACTATTCAGGGGGCCCAGACCACCATCTACTGCGCTGTGGAGCCGGTGCTGGACGAAGAGAGTGGAGGATATTACAGGTACAGAGCAGTATTATGGAATTCTATTTTCACGTCCTGATATGCACACCATTTTTATTTGCATTAATTGGATGCAATAGATATTATTTTATAGCTGTATCACTAAACCTGAGGATCTTTGTTTCCAGTGACTGTGCTCCAGCACAGTGTTCAAGAGAAGCTTCAGATGATGAAATGGCTCAGAAACTCTGGGAACTCAGCTGTCAGATGCTCAGCATTACATGGGACTGATAGAGCGCTCCGCTCAGTGACACTGTTATACAAGCGGAAATGAAAGCTTTTGTACTAATGTCATAGATAATGGAAAACTGTAGTATTCATATAATGCATGACTGAATCAGAACTGTTTTATACTGTACACTGAATACTCTTTTTAATGCCCTTGGCTATGCTGTTATAATTTCAATATTTCAATATAAATTCAAAATCAAATTCAAAACATGTTATTTTATGAATGTGCATTTGTTTTTTTGCTGAAGAGTTTTATTAATATCCTCAGTTAATGAACTTTCGCAGGATATTTGCCTTTTTGCGATCTCGTGGCATGGTATTCCTTTAGCCTGACTTCGTCATACTCAATTCTAGTCAGAATATGAGTCTGATACTGCTCCATTGGGCTGTGATTATGAGGCGTTTAAACCGAACCAGGGAAAAAAATGCCTCTTCACTCAATTGGATAGACCTTCAACCAATCTGAGCGACGTATAGTTGTCAACAGAACTCAACTGCACGCACGCTGGAAGAAGTAGAAGAAGAGTGTAAACAATCTTTGCTGCTGTTGTAAAAGAATTTCAGGATACACAGGATTACTTACCAACACAATCATCATTTTTGAGAGAAATAGTAAAGGTGAATGCATATACGAACAAGTTCTCCTTTTAGGATTAGAACAAATTAAACCCAAGCGCTCTTTGGTAACGTAATGATGACGTTACTGTTTATCATCTGTCCATCATCGTATAAAGCCCGTCCTGACAATTTCATTGGTCCGAACAGCTCTGGTTCGAGCATAGTTGCTCCACAACGGATCAAGTCCAGACCGAATTTCCCGACCGCAAATGTTGTGGGTGGGGCTAAGTTCGGCTGGCATCCAGGCTAGTATTCCTTAGTAAGGAGCCCCTAAAATGACATGGTGGTGAAAAAAAGATTATATACGCATGCGTCCGAAGTCGAATACTTCCCTACTATTTAGTATGTGAAAAACAACACGCCAAAAAGTAGTATGTCTGAATACAATACAAGAGTAGCCGAAAATTCTCTGGATGTCCTACTACTTGCGGCGAGATTCTTAAGTGTGCATCCGATGGACACTTTACTATCCCATGAGGCGAGTTTAAGTCCACGGGAGGGGATTTCAGGCTGATTTATACTTCACCATCGGACCTTTGCCGTGGGCTACGTGTCGATTTTCATTTATACGTCATTGTCCACACCAATGTGCAATTACACATGCAAGAGGGAGCATGATAACCCCTGAGGGAGGGGTTCTGTCAGAGCAATCACAGCGCGTGCGGTCCACATAGAATTGACACGTTGTTACATTTTTGGAGCGGTGCACGTCAGGCAACGCCGTAGGCTACGCGTGCTACACACAGCCTATGGCATACACTCGACGCAGAAGTGAAGTCACGTAACAGTAACAACATAGCGGATGTACACTAGTACGTCCGAATTTCATTCATACTACCCATATTCATACTATATAGAGCGAAGTAAAGTCCAATTCAAATGTAGTACCTACTCAGACAGTACGTGATTTCGGACGCAGTGATATGTTTTTTCCATAGACTGTAAAAAAAATATGGATCTAGTGTCCGTGACTTCACCTGTAGGTTTCTGAACAGCATTTTTGAAGCCTAAAGTCGGCCATTGCCATCTTGACAGCGCGTCACTCACGGAAAAATGGTGATTTTGCTGTAAGGGGACCCGCGGATGGAGATAGAAATGGCTCATTCTAAAGCCCTATTCGGACGAGATTAGTTTTACATGGGGAGGTGGGGGGGTAAAGTAATTTTACCTCAGGATGTCTGTAATATCAATGGCCAATTCGCACGGGATAAGACATCTCAGTAAAACTAGCAGAAGTGGGAGGGGTAACTCGCTTTACGCACCACCGTAAACCTCCTTGTCGTCATGTGCGTATGACGTTGCTTCCTGTTTTCACGTGAGCAAACACACAATATGTGTGTGTGTGTGTGTGTATATACAAAACGCGCCAAAAACTACTTTTAAACAGGAAATGATGGAATTTTACCGTACATTTTTACAGCGGGTCTATTTGAACGGGATTAGTTTTACCCAAGGTCATTTTTCCAGACCTTTTTACAGAAGGTAAAAGTCTCCGTAATCTTTACTGACATTGTCCGTAATGATTACCGAGATGGCACATTCGGATGGGACTAAAATCACAGAGAACCTCTGGTAATAAATACTTCACCCCCACCTCCCCATGTGAAACTAATCCCGTCCGAATAGGGTTTAAGATAATAAAAAACTAACGGTTCATTATGTAAGGTCTTTATACACCACTGAAAACATAGTTATGTATATTATATTGCATTTATGTCAATAGATCCTCATAAATATTACACACTGCACCTTTAAGCCTTGCAATTCGAAAGAATAGATTATTTGGTAACACTTTATAGTAAGGTATCCAATAGGTTAACATTATTTAATGTAGATCTATTAACTAACAATGAGCAATAGCTAAATTTCTTACATTATGTATTATTTTTGGTTAGTTAACAAAACCTGTTCGTGGTTAGTTCCTATTAGCTCAGGACCTTAGGCCTATATCATTTTAACAGAGTGGCCTAATTGATTTTAATAATGTATTATTAATAATAATAAAAAAAAAAAGGCTAGCAATGAAAATGTAAACTTTTTAGAAAAACTGTTTGCAAATTCGCTTCATATGCCAGCAATCCTCACAGACAGACGGATAGACGACAATGATGATGTGGACAAGTCGCTGCGCTCTAAACTCCAGTCACTAGATGGCAGTGAGAACGTCATTGTGCGCAAGAGTTGTGAGCTAGTGCGCATGCGTCGCTCTAGCGCTGCGTCAGTCTTTCCGCTGTTAAATCTACGTGGCGTAAGACACAGCCGAGTCAGTTTGTTACATCCAGCTAAGCTACTGCTTATTCCTTTGATTTGCCAACACAGGTAAGTTTAGTTTTGTCTACCTTGCGTCTTTAGCCATCTATACTGGTATTAAGTAAAGCGTTTAGCTTTAAAATAAGGCTAGTACAGATTACTGAGGACGTGTCTGCTGTGATCGGGGAGTTTCAGGGTAAACACTGTTTCTGACTGATCACTTTCATAATCTGAGTTTAAAAATACTTCACTTTTAGTTGCATATGTTCTAATGATTTATAGATCGATGACATAAACATTTACAGCTGTTTTTATCCAGTAAAACGTGGTCAAGCTGTAGATTGGTTGTCAAATTGGTTATTAAAGACTTGTGGTTAGTTAACTAAGTTAAGGATTTAACAGCTGCCTTCCTTTTGAGAATATATTTTAGAAACTAGCTTTTCAGCACATGATTCCTGTGCTTGCGTTTCGGGGCGGGGGTTCCAATCAAGTCATAGGTTATGAAACCTGTATAGTGTAGCAAAAGTAACTTGAGTGGTTTATGTGAGATGTGATCTGATTGTGCTTCGTGTTCTGTTCTGTTCTCAGCATCACTTCAGGATGGATCAGGTCATGCAGTTCGTGGAGCCCAGCAGGCAGTTCGTCAAGGACTCCATCAGGCTCGTGAAAAGATGCACAAAGCCAGATAGAAAAGGCATGTCCAGACCATTGTCTTTGAATTTCAAAGATTTGATAAGCACACATTTCAGGATGACTGATGTTAGAAATACTATAACACTACTTCAAGGCCTGGTTTCACAGACAGGGCTTGGATTAAGCCAGGATAGGAAACTTTATTTTATTTTTTTAAACCTGCCATAGGGGAAAAAAAAAAAAACATTTAATGGTGTGCATCTTGAGACAAAACAATGGCACTGTTTTAAAAAATGCCAGTGCAAGTTACATCTCAAACATGCATTTTAATCTGGGACCAGTTTAAGCCTTGTCTGTGAAACCAGAAAAAAATAATCAGAAAATGTTGCATGTTTTTTTTTTTACGGGAAAGCTATGTAAGATTGTTTCCGTTATGGAATAAAAAAAGGTAATTACGAAGTCATTTTTTATTTATTTAAATGACTCAATTCTGACATTATTTTCCTCATTTGTGAGTTTATATCTCACAATCAAGTAAGAATTTAGTTATTTAAATTAAACTAGAACCACGATTAGCTTTTTAAAATTATTCTGTGGCAGAAACAAGCTTCCATAGAAAAGTGAAATGCAAGTAATGCTTAGAAAAACTCTTTGTATTCTCTTATTAAGCCTATTATGTTGAATGTTTGTGTTCCGATATTAAATTAACTTTGACTTAAGTTAAGACTATATACAATGTTTTATTTGTATTTATTGAGCATATTTAACATGTACTTGATTTTCATTTAAGTATGAAAAAATAGCTTAATTTAACTTTTCCGCCCTTCTGTCTAGAATTCCAAAAGATCGCCATGGCAACAGCGATTGGATTTGCCATCATGGGCTTCATTGGATTCTTTGTCAAACTCATCCACATCCCCATCAACAACATCATTGTGTAAGTAATCCACAAAAACACAATTACCAGTGTAATTCAGACTTTTATTGCTAGAATTATGAAAAATAGTTGATTACAAAAATCATTAAAACATGTAATCTACTCCAGTGCATATTGCCTTTGTGCTGATGTTTTGTTGCGTTCCGTCTTTGATTGAGTCTGTGATTTAAAGCAGGAATGTTGTGGTTTCTCTTGTTAACAGTGGTGGTTGAAGCGGCTGCATTGTGAAGCCAAACAGACCTTCGGCTGCCTGAAATGATGTTGGATGATGGACTGAATGCAAACATTTGTATAAATCTTGGTTTTTTTTGTGCGTTAACATTTATATTTGGCTGTGTTAATAAATCAAAGGATGCACTACTCATTGTCTTCATTAATAAATTAATATGGTGGTTGGTGTTGAAGAGGCACTTTTTCAAGTCTTTGTGCTCCGCTGCTTTGTTCACAATCGCTTAATTCCCATGCTCCATAAAAGTGGCTTGTCGGTGGCAACCGTCACAGGATTTCTGCCTTTTTTGGGGTCGTGATCCTCGTAAGTGTTGGATGTGCTTACAAGCTGTCCAAAAGCCAATATCTGATTGTCTAAAAGAGGACACAAAAGGTAATAAGTGTGGTTTTGTACAAGTTCCAAACAGTTAAGGCTCTTAACAAATGAGGATTTTCACATATTTAAGGTGGGAATTTGAGAAGATGAGAAACAAATTCTTTGTCTGCAAGTGTCCACCTAAAGCTGTGAGTAAAGAAGTCTGCCCACTGTGGTTTTAATTAAATTGGCCGCCCGAAACCTCTCACCAAACCCGCTGGGGGTGCTTGTGAAAATGTTCTAATGAGTGAAGCGGGAGAAAACATGCCCTTGCATAACCTGGTGGGAACGAAGCTGTTTTCTCAGTTTCTGGGTCTCTCCATTCAGTTGAACTGCTCACTGGAAACCCCGAGCAGCAGCGGTGCTGTAATCTGGGTGCCAGACAGAGTTCAATGCCTCTCACTTCAATGGCCCCAGCCATCCAGCAACAAAAGAGTACATTTCTCTTGAGCACTGAGCATTGCTAGTCCTTTCAGAGAGACCCAGGTGCCATGCACAGAGTTCTACCTGTTGGCTGATATGTGACCAAATTAAATAATTTGAGGCCACTGAAGCGGAGGGGACAGGTTAAGGCTATGGTTTTGTATTGTTCAGCAACAAGTTTTCATGAGGAAAACTGCATACTACTCTTATTACTACCATAGAAAGATATGGTGAAAATAATAGTGTGCAGTTCTGATTTCTGCTTCAGTTTTCTAGACTTTTTAAAAAGTTAGTCTCTGCTGGTACAAAAGTGAAATCATACTGACCCCCAGTGGCAAAACTGCAGTGTTTATACAGTATTTACATCAATCACACACCGATGTAAAACGTTTACCTGAACTTAGTATGCAAAATGCTATGCAGTAAATGGTTTTCTTAGTTTTTGCATTAAAGTAATATATCTATTATACATTTTAATTTTGATACAAAGACTGTAAAGCAACCTCCTAAAATAGTTTTTTTCCTCTCTAGGCCATGCCATATAATCAAACCAAAACCTTTTCTTACACTAAATTGTTAAACTTTACATTCAGACACAGGTGATTTCATAGATTTGCTAATTGGAGACCATAGTTTTGTACATATATATGATAAATTATAATAGATGCCACTGGATTCAGCCAGGAGGCATTTAATTGGATTGTAAACTCAACAAAATGGAAAAAAAAGGATTTAAGATGCTTTGCAATAAATAAGTCATTCAGTTACAATAGTATGGTGCATGACAACCTAGACTTTATGTAATGTCCTTCTTTAGTATACTCAGGCTTAAGTGTGTGTGTGTGACACACAAAATTACACTACATAAAGTCTTAGTTGTCATGCACTATATCCTAAAACAAAATTTTTATAAACACAACCTCTATTCAAAATTCAGACCCAGAATCCTTTAATTGCCTATGCCGAAGAAGACTTAATTCCACTGAACAGCAAATGCGCATAAACATTAAACACAAGAAAATGATATTTCCCCTAGAATATTATCCAGTCGAAGCAAGAGAAAACGATGTAAACAAGCCACTAGCTGCCGCTGGAAGAGCTGTTTTACTCTGAGGCTACCGAACTGACTTCAAAGTCTAAAGAAATATCACCGGACTTCAAAGGCAGCGTTACAGGAGAAAAACCAAGCAGAGACGGCCGACTTTAGTCTGTCACGAGCGATGAACTATTCACAATGGGCTCCTCCAGTTAATCAAGCATGCAACACTGATAATTAAGTCAATTTCAAATAAACAATAGCTGGAGAGATCTAAACATTGATAACCTTGAGTGAACTTTGCAATTAACTTGCCACCCCCGGTTGCTGCTGTTTAACAGACACGCATTTAGTGAGTAAAGGAGAAATATTTGTCATCAAACGAGACCTAAAGCAGTGTCTGGTTACATCGTGCAGTTCATAATTTGACCAGTGATGGCGACAAAGCACTTTGAGATGTTCATTTTCAGCAATACATCTAAGATGGTCTCTTTCAAAATGCTGAAGACAGAGGCGCCTTATATTATTTCTTTTCTTTCACTTTTTCTTATGTTGTTTCACCACATTTTTCTGCATTTTCAAAACATCAGCCTAAACACCTTAAAAGGCACGTTAGATGCATTATTGTGTAGAGAAGATACACAAATGATCACTAGAAGTGGGGTGAATCTCACAGAGCCTATCAAGAACACGTCATATTTCATTAAATTAATTAATTGTATATTTATATAATTCATTAAATAATCATACAAAATTAAGCTTATTTTAGAGCCAGTAATTTTTGGCATTATAACAATTTACCTACCAATCATAATTCCCTTAATTGAAATAAATAAATAATTAAATAAAAAAAAAAAATTAAAAATATATAAACTCTCATTACTGTTAATAATATATAAATAACTTTATATATATATATATATAGGACCCACTTTATATTAGGTGGCCTTAACTACTATGTACTAACATTTTAATTAATCATTTGATACAATGTTTATTGTGTACATACATGTTTTTACATTGTACTTACATTTTGAAAAATACCTGCATGTAATTACATCTGTAATTAATTTCTGTAGTTACATTTGTAATTACACAGTTGACATTTCCCTTACACCTAACCTTACCCTTAAACTTACCCATACCACCACACCTGTCCCTAACTCTACCCGTATCCTCAATATCAGCAAAGGTGTTTTGCAATACAATTTGAACACAGTAAGTACATGGCCTATATTAGGCCACCTAATATAAAGTGGGGCCATATATATATGTTCAAATACTTATTTGCAGCTGTATCATACAATGAAAGAACAAGAAATCACAATGTATGATTTTTTAACTATTTATTTGTATGATACAGCTGCAAATAAGTATTTGAACACCTGTCTATCAGCTAGAATTCTGACCCTCAAAGACCTGTTAGTCTGCCTTTAAAATGTCCACCTCCACTCCATTTATTATCCTAAATTAGATGCACCTGTTTGAGGTTGTTAGCTGCATAAAGACACCTGTCCACCCCATACAATCAGTAAGAATCCAACTACTAACATGGCCAAGACCAAAGAGCTGTACAAAGACACTAGAGACAATATTGTACACCTCCACAAGGCTGGAAAGGGCTACGGGGAAATTGCCAAGCAGCTTGGTGAAAAAAGGTCCACTGTTGGAGCAATCATTAGAAAATGGAAGAAGCTAAACATGACTGTCAATCTCCCTCGGACTGGGGCTCCATGCAAGATCTCACCTCGAGGGGTCTCAATGGTCCTAAGAAAGGTGAGAAATCAGCCCAGAACTACACGGGAGGAGCTGGTCAATGACCTGAAAAGAGCTGGGACCACCGTTTCCAAGGTTACTGTTGGTAATACACTAAGACGTCATGGTTTGAAATCATCCATGGCATGGAAGGTTCCCCTGCTTAAACCAGCACATGTCAAGGCCCGTCTTAAGTTTGTCAATGACCATTTGGATGATCCAGAGGAGTCATGGGAGAAAGTCATGTGGTCAGATGAGACCAAAATAGAACTTTTTGGTCATAATTCCACTAAACGTGTTTGAAGGAAGAAGAATGATGAGTACCATCCCAAGAACACCATCCCTACTGTGAAGCATGGGGGTGTTTTTCTGCACATGGGACAGGGCGACTGCACTGTATTAAGGAGAGGATGACTGGGGCCATGTATTGCGAGATTTTGGGGAACAACCTCCTTCCCTCAGTTAGAGCATTGAAGATGGGTTGAGGCTGGGTCTTCCAACATGACAATGACCCGAAGCACACAGCCAGGATAACCAAGGAGTGGCTCTGTAAGAAGCATATCAAGGTTCTGGCGTGGCCTAGCCAGTCTCCAGACCTAAACCCAATAGAGAATCTTTGGAGGGAGCTCAAACTCTGTGTTTCTCAGCAACAGGCCAGAAACCTGACTGATCTAGAGAAGATCTGTGTGGAGGAGTGGGCCAAAATCCCTCCTGCAGTGTGTGCAAACCTGGTGAAAAACTACAGGAAACGTTTGACCTCTGTAATTGCAAACAAAGGCTACTGTACCAAATATTAACATTGATTTTCTCAGGTGTTCAAATACTTATTTGCAGCTGTATCATACAAATAAATAGTTAAAAAAATCATACATTGTGATTTCTGGATTTTTTTTTTTAGATAATGTCTCTCACAGTGGACATGCACCTACGATGACAATTTCAGACCCCTCCATGATTTCTAAGTGGGAGAACTTGCAAAATAGCAGGGTGTTCAAATACTTATTTTCCTATATATATATATATATATATATATATATATATATATATATATATATATATATATATATATATATATATATATATATATATATATATATATATATATATATATATATATATAAAACCTACCGCCTTCGGGTCTATAACTATATTTTTTGGCTTTTTTGTCCAGTTTGATCACCTAGAAAAGCAATATCACACCTCGACAAGCCACATAACTTAGAGTATCATTCATATCTGTCGCACAAACCGTGCAGTGCAGGTAAAGTTAGGTTTCAAATCTTTAAACATATTGAGCAATAGTAGTGATAATAGCCTTAGCAAACACCACAAAGTCTTTAATAATAAGTTTGCTTTGTTGTTTCTTTTGTCAAAGTAACCAACAGGTAGAACAAATGTTTGCACCCAACTGGATCTTTACCATTCCGCCTTAATATCAGCATGACTAAGGCTTCAACACAAAGCTGATCCTCGGAGTATTCAGGAAACTTCATTAGCAATCTCCTCAGCTCAATTACGATCGATATCTGATGCTGCGGCAGGAGCAGAAATTAATGCTTCGCTGTTATTGATAACAATGAAGATGTTTGCATGCAGTAATTGCATCTCCAGAACCAACGTACTTCGCTTAAGTAGCCAATATTTACAAAGCAAATTACACGGAGTCCCAGAGACGAACCGAGTCGAAAACACGCCATGGGGATGAGTCACAGTTGACAATTTTGAAGCAAAAACTGCACTTTTATGCCCCAAAAACTTGTCTTGCTCTGTGCTTATCGTGTGAGGTGAGCTGTGCTGCTGTACGAACCATCTGGTGGGCATTGATAGCGCTTCTATTAAATGTTTATGGCTTCATTGGAGGAAGGTTACAAGGCTGAGGCGACGACACAATGCTAATTCGACCTTCAGATGAGAAAGGCTCTGCTTTCTGCCTTTCCCATAGGAATATGACAGTTTGGACCCACGCAGTTACATCATTTCCTCCAAAAAAGAGGTGCTGAAGTGGCGTCTCAGCAACACCAATCATAAAGAACCTCAATTTAAAACAATAAAAGCTAGAAAATGCAACGCAGCATGAATTCATGCAGAGAAATTAAAATGTTTCAGTTCTTTTGATGTGAAACGCTGTCTGAACAGCGCAGGCTGAGCCAAGGTTATACATTCATGGCGTTTTAAAGTGAAAACACCTCATTGAACCTTGCAGACAAGACAGAGTGAATAAGTCTATTTCATCTAGTAGTTAATATAGATTTTGTCTGATATTTGGATTTGATAAAGGCTATCATCCTGCACTCATGGGTTCTTCAAAATGACTAGCCTAATAAAAACATTTCTTATGAGGAGGAACATGTCTTTATATGAGGAATAAATATGACAAAAAGAAAAATAAGTTTGTCTTTTACACTTTTGAGAAGATGGTACAGAAATTTCACACACAAAAAAAATGGGACAAGCTTGTTTTATAGTTATTAGGGTGAGGAATAACTGTGAAGAAAATGACAACAATGTGAAGAAAACTTACACTGAACTAGCTTAACACTTACACTTAATTTTCAGCAGCAATTTCTTCTGTCTTCAGTGTCACATGATCTTTCATAAATATGCAATAATATTATTGCATAATATGCTGGTTTGGTGCTCAAGAAACATTTCTTCTTATTATCAATACTGAAAACTATGGAAGCTTGTTTCTGTCACAGAATAAAAAATAAAAGGTAATTGTGACTTTCTCACAATACAGACTTTTTTCTCAAAATTGCATGATAAACTTGCAATTGCGAGTTATAAAGTCAGAATTGCGTGATATAAAGTCAGAATTGCAAGATATAAAGTCAGAAATGTGTGATATAAAGTCAGAATTGTGTGATATAAAGTCAGAATTGTGAGATATAAACTCAGAATTGCATTATATAAAGTCAGAATTGTGAGTTATAAAGTCAGAATTGCGAGTTATAAAGTCAGAATTGCGTGATATAAAGTCAGAATTGTGAGATATAAAGTCAGAAATGCGAGTTATAAAGTCAGAATTGCGAAATATAAAGTCAGAATTGCGAGATATAAAGTCAGAATTGCGTGATATAAAGTCAGAATTGTGAGTTATAGTCAGAATTGAGTGATATAAAGTCAGAATTGCGAGATATAAAGTCAGAATTGCGAGATATAAAGTCAGAATTGTGTGATATAAAGTCAGAATTGCGAGTTGTAAAGTCAGAATTGCGATATAAAGTCAGAATTACGTGATATAAAGTCAGAATTGTGTGATATAAAGTCAGAATTGCGAGTTATAAAGTCAGAACTGCGAGTTATAAAGTCATAGTTGCGAGTTATAAAGTCAGAATTGCCTGTTATAAAGTCAGAATTGCGAGATATAAAGTCAGAATTGCGTGATATAAAGTCATAATTGTGATATAAAGTCATAATTGCGAGTTATAAAGTCATAATTGCAAGATATAAAGTCAGAATTGTGAGTTATAAAGTGAGAATTGTGTGATATAAAGTCATAATTGTGATATAAAGTCATAATTGCGAGTTATAAAGTCAGAATTGCAAGATAAGTCAGAATTATGTAATATAGTGAGAATTGCGAGTTATAAAGTAAGAATTGCGAGATAGTCATATTTGCGAGTTATAAAGTCAGAATTGCGTGATATAAAGTCAGAATTGTGTAATATAAAGTGAGAATTGCGAGTTATAAAGTCAGAATTGCGAGATATAGTCAGAATTGCGAGATATAAAGTCATAATTGTGATATAAAGTCAGAATTGCGAGTTATAAAGTCAGAATTGCAAGATAAGTCAGAATTATGTAATATAAAGTGAGAATTGCGAGTTATAAAGTAAGAATTGCGAGATATAGTCATATTTGCGAGTTATAAAGTCAGAATTGCGTGATATAAAGTCAGAATTGTGTAATATAAAGTGAGAATTGCGAGTTATAAAATCAGAATTGCGTGATATAGTCATAATTGCGAATTATAAAGTCATAATTGCCTGATAAAAAGTCATAATTGCGAGTTATAAAGTCATAATTGCGAGATATAGTCAGAATTGCGAGATATAATGTTAGAATTGCGTGATATAAAGACAGAATTGTGAGTTATAAAGTCAGAATTGCGAGATATAAAGTCAGAATTGTGAGTTATAAACTCAGAATTGTGAGTTATAAAGTCAGAATTGTGAGTTATAAAGTCAGAATTGCGAGTTATAAAGTCAGAATTGCGTGATATTAAGTCAGAATTGTGAGATATAAAGTCAGAATTGCATGATATAAAGTCAGAAATGCGAGTTATAAAGTCAGAATTGCGAAATATAAAGTCAGAATTGCGAGATATAAAGTCAGAATTGCGAAATATAAAGTCAGAATTGCGAGATATAAAGTCAGAATTGCATGATATAAAGTCAGAATTGTGAGATATAAAGTCAGAATTGCGAAATATAAAGTCAGAAATGCGAGTTCTAAAGTCAGAATTGCGAGATATAAAGTCAGAATTGAATGATATAAAGTCAGAATTGTGAGTTATAGTCAGAATTGTGTGATATAAAGTCAGAATTGCGAGATATAAAGTCAGAATTGCATGATATTAAGTCAGAATTGTGAGATATAAAGTCAGAATTGCGAAATATAAAGTCAGAAATGCGAGTTATAAAGTCAGAATTGCGAGATATAAAGTCAGAATTGCATGATATAAAGTCAGAATTGTGAGTTATAGTCAGAATTGTGTGATATAAAGTCAGAATTGCGAGATACAAAGTCAGAATTGCGAGATACAAAGTCAGAATTGCGAGATATAGTCAGAATTGCATGAGATATAGTCAGAATTCCGAGATATAGTCAGAATTGCGAGTTATAAAGTCAGAATTGCAAGATAACAAGTCAGAATTGTGTAATATAAAGTGAGAATTGCGAGTTATAAAGTCAGAATTGCGAGATATAAAGTCAGAATTGTGTAATATAAAGTCAGCATTGCGAGATATAGTCAGAATTGCGAGATATAAAGTCAGAATTGCGTGATATAAAGTCAGAATTGTGTGATATAAAGTCAGAATTGCGAGATAGTCAGAATTGCGAGTTATAAAGTCAGAACTGCGAGTTATAAAGTCAGAATTGCGAGTTATAAAGTCAGAATTGCCTGTTATAAAGTCAGAATTGCGAGATATAAAGTCAGAATTGCGTGATATAAAGTCATAATTGTGATATAAAGTCATAATTGCGAGTTATAAAGTCATAATTGCAAGATATAAAGTCATAATTGTGAGTTATAAAGTGAGAATTGCGTGATATAAAGTCATAATTGTATATAAAGTCAGAATTGTGAGTAATAAAGTCAGAATTGTGAGTAATAAAGTCAGAATTGTGAGTTATAAAGTCAGAATTGCAAGTTAAAGTCAGAATTGTGTAATATAGTCAGAACTGCGAGTTATAAAGTCAGAATTGCCTGTTATAAAGTCAGAATTGCGAGATATAAAGTCAGAATTGCGTGATATAAAGTCATAATTGTGATATAAAGTCATAATTGCGAGTTATAAAGTCATAATTGCAAGATATAAAGTCATAATTGTGAGTTATAAAGTGAGAATTGCGTGATATAAAGTCATAATTGTATATAAAGTCAGAATTGTGAGTAATAAAGTCAGAATTGTGAGTAATAAAGTCAGAATTGTGAGTTATAAAGTCAGAATTGCAAGTTAAAGTCAGAATTGTGTAATATAGTCAGAACTGCGAGTTATAAAGTCAGAATTGCGAGTTATAAAGTCAGAATTGTGAGTTAAAGTCAGAATTGTGAGTTAAGTCAGAATTGTAGGTTATAAAGTCAGAATTGCAAGTTATAAAGTCAGAAAGTCATCTCACAATTCTGACTTTATATCACACAAATCTGATTTTATATCACACAATTCTGACTTTATAACTCGCAATTCTGCCTATATCACACAATTCTGACTATAACTCACAATTCTGACTATAACTCTCAATTCTGACTTTATAACTCTCAATTCTGACTTTATATCACACAATTCTGACTTTATATCACACAAATCTGATTTTATATCACACAATTCTGACTTTATAACTCGCAATTCTGCCTATATCACACAATTCTGACTATAACTCACAATTCTGACTATAACTCTCAATTCTGACTTTATAACTCTCAATTCTGACTTTATATCACACAATTCTGACTTTATATCACGCAATTCTGACTTTATAACTCGCAATTCTGCCTATATCACACAATTCTGACTATAACTCTCAATTCTGACTTTATAACTCTCAATTCTGACTTTATATCACACAATTCTGACTTTATATCACGCAATTCTGACTTTATAACTCACAATTCTGACTTTATATCACACAATTCTGACTTTATAACTCACAATTCTAACTTTATATCACATATTTCTGACTTTATAACTCACAATTCTGACTTAATATCACACAATTCTGACTTTATATCACGCAATTCTGACTTTATATCACACAATTCTGACTTTATATCACACAATTCTGACTTTATAACTCACAATTCTGACTTTATATCACACAATTCTGACTTTATATCACGCAATTCTGATTTTATATCACACAATTCTGACTTTATATCACACAATTCTGACTATAACTCTCAATTCTGACTTTATAACTCTCAATTCTGACTTTATAACTCACAATTCTGACTTTATATCACACAATTCTGACTTTATATCACGCAATTCTGACTTTATAACTCTCAATTCTGACTTTATATCACACAATTCTGACTTTATAACTCACAATTCTGACTTTATATCACACAATTCTGACTTTATATCACGCAATTCTGACTTTATAACTCTCAATTCTGACTTTATATCACACAATTCTGACTTTATATCACACAATTGCGAGTTTAATTCTCACAATTCTGAGAAAATAAAGTCAGAATTATAAGATGTAAACTCTCACAACTGTGAGATAAAAAGTTGCAATTACCTTTCAAAACATTTCATTCTGTGGTGGACACAAGCTTCCATAGGTATCGGTACTCTGTATCGGCAAGTACAAAAAAAAAAAAAAAAATTCTTGGTATCAGACTTGTTCTGGAAAAATTGGTATTGGTGCATAATGACAAATGCCCTCTCAAAAGGATGCAGCTTTCGAAATGAGACACAGCTAGTGACTGACGCATGGGATGGATGTGTTGTGGCTAAACCACCTCATTACTTCCAAGTGATGAAGTCAGAATGAAATGAAAAGACATCATGATTAACAGATGGGCGTGTTCTGAACCTTTCCAAATCTAAAGCACTGTAAAGCAGCTCCTAGAGTTAAGTATTTACTCTGGAAAGTGCTGTCAATGTCATTCAAAGCTCTTTTATGAAAGGAGGACTCCAGTGATTGTTTTAAATGTCTTGAACCAGATAAAAGGGGCTCTGTTCCATTTCTTTAAACTCACAAAACCACTAACACCTCCAAAGCTTACGCACACAGGAGGGCAAATCGGCCCATATTTGTAATTTCAAAGGATTTTCTTCAGCCCCGGGCTCAGATTCCTCTACTGCCTTTTGACATCCATTGTTTTTTTTTTTATCCTGTCTTACAGCATCTCAGATGGCGTGTTTTTTTTCTCTTTACACATTTCCAAACCCCTAAAAGCATCATTAAAATTCACAGCAACGATGTTGTGTCTCACAGGGCTAAGGAGCACATTAGCGAAATGGGAAAAGACACTTCTGGGACTCCTACAAGCACGAGTCCCTCTGAAGTCATTCTTGCTGGGGATTCGCCCCGCTATCCGTTTGACAGCTTAATATTAAAAGGCTCTGCCCGCTACCCAGACGCTCTAACAATCAGAGTTATGGTGCGCTTTAAAACCTGCTGAGTCATGCTCGCTTTACCTTAACAGTGAGCATAATGTGGGATTGCATTTAGCCCAGTTTGAATTACTGTCATCGCGCCGCGAGAGTGAGAGCGAGAGTCTGCTCTTTCCTGATCTGAACAAAACCTGTCAGATGATTTTTGATGGAATTGAAGCTCTTTCCCTGCTCAGAGTCATTCTGATATGCAAATGAGAATGCAGAGCAGGACGCTTTGTCAGGCATTGTTCCATTAAGAGACCTGACATCTTTCAAGACCAAAAGAAGCTTTTTGTGCAGTGGGAAGACCATTTGTGCGTTAGTAATGCATCTGCGACACCTTCCCCTGGATTTGATGTGCCACAAAATAATGACATGTAATTTCGGTTAGTTTATTTGGTAACACTTTAGAATAATGGTCATTAGTTAACATTAGCTAATGTATTAACTAACATGAACTAACCATGAGCAATGCATTTGTTACTGTATTTGTTCATCTTTTTTAACGTTAGTTCATATACATACAGCTGTTCATGGTTTGTTCATGTTAGTTCATAGTGCATTAACTAATGTTAACAAGGTTTTAATAAAGCATTAGTAAATGTTGAAATTAATATTAACAAAGATAAATAAATGCTTTATAAGTGCAGTTCATTATTAGTTCATGTTAACTAATGTAGTTAACTAATGTTAACTACTGACCATTATTCTAAAGTGATACCGTTTATTTTGTCAGTTATATTAGTATTTGTCCTGTTCCTACACCCATGCAAGCTAGTGGAATTGACCAAAATCTCTGAGCTACTTGGCCTAAACAATGGCATTGTATCACCAACGCATGTTCGCTTAGTAATCTTTGATCGCTTCCCATGTGACCCCGCGAGCCAGAGAGGGCAGCTTGTTTGTTCTTATTAATCGGCCTGGAGGTTATGATTTCAGATAAAATGATTTAAAACAGTTTTCTCTGGCTGAACGGGCACTTTTTCCAATTTCCTTTGTGATTCAACAAAACTAGTAAGATTTTAACGTGTTACACTCTAAAAATGCTGGGTTAAAAATAACCCAAGTTGAGTTGAAAATGGACTAACCCAGCAATTGGGTTGTTTTAACCCAGCAGTTGGGTTAAATGTTTGCTTAAAACAACCTAATCGCTGGGTTAAAACAACCCAATTGCTGGGTTAGTCCATTTTAAACCCAACTTGGGTTATTTTTAATCCAGTATTTTTTAGAGTGTATAACAGTTATTGTTAATTATTGTTAAGACAAAAACTAAAACAATTTGGTTTTTTAACTGAAATAGAAAACTGAAGTCAAAATGGACCCACTTTATATTTGGTGGCCTTAACTACTATGTACTAACATTTTAATTAATCATTTGATACAATACACTTATTGTATACATACATGTTTTTACATTGTACTTACATTTAAAAAATACCTGCATGTAATTACGTCTGTAATTAATTTATGTAGTTACATTTGTAATTACACAGTTGACACTTCCCTTACTAACCCTACCCTTAAACTTACCCATACCATCACACCTGTCCCTAACTTTACCCGTATCCCACCTCAATATCAGCAAAGGTGTTTTGCAATACAATTTGAACACAGTAAATACATTGTACTTATTTTTTGATGTAAGTACATAGTAGTTAAGGCCACCTGATATAAAGTGGGGCCCTTTTAGTTTTAAAATAATAAAGCATAAAATAAATAAATAAATAAAGATTAAATAAACAAAAAAAGAAAAGAAAACTAAATTAAATCCAACAATGACATTAAAAGGGCATAAAATAATAATAAATATTAAAATAAAAATAAATTAAACAGAAATAAATCAAACCTGAATTAAAAATTAGGGCTGGGTACCGACAAATTTCACAATTCGATTCCGATTCGATTCAATATTGATTATTTTGTATTTTTGGATATATATATCAGGTACAATTCATGGCAAATTTTCTCAAGGAAAACAAATCCCTTAACTAATGCTGTAAAGTGGAGTCTACTATTCTACTATAATACTGAATTGTATACTAACACTTAAATTACACTCAATTTAATAATAAAGTTATATGAAATAAAACCTTTTAAATGGTGTCTGTCATAAAAACTTGCCAGATTTATTAAAAATTGAAGAACAAAAATTATAATGAATATGTAATACACACACCTAAAGGATTATTAGGAACACCATACTAATACTGTGTTTGACCCCCTTTCCCCTTCAGAACTGCCTTAATTCTACGTGGCATTGATTCAACAAGGTGCTGAAAGCATTCTTTAGAAATGTTGGCCCATATTGATAGGATAGCATCTTGCAGTTGATGGAGATTTGTGGGATGCACATCCAGGGTACGAAGCTCCCGTTCCACCACATCCCAAAGATGCTCTATTGGGTTGAGATCTGGTGACTGTGGGGGCCATTTTAGTACAGTGAACTCATTGTCATGTTCAAGAAACCAATTTGAAATGATTCGAGCTTTGTGACATGGTGCATTATCCTGCTGGAAGTAGCCATCAGAGGATGGGTACATGGTGGTCATAAAGGGATGGACATGGTCAGAAACAATGCTCAGGTAGGCCGTGGCATTTAAACGATGCCCAATTGGCACTAAGGGGCCTAAAGTGTGCCAAGAAAACATCCCCCACACCATTACACCACCACCACCAGCCTGCACAGTGGTAACAAGGCATGATGGATCCATGTTCTCATTCTGTTTACGCCAAATTCTGACTCTACCATCTGAATGTCTCAACAGAAATCGAGACTCATCAGACCAGGCAACATTTTTCCAGTCTTCAACTGTCCAATTTTGGTGAGCTCGTGCAAATTGTAGCCTCTTTTTCCTATTTGTAGTGGACATGAGTGGTACCCGGTGGGGTCTTCTGCTGTTGTAGCCCATCGGCCTCAAGGTTGTGTGTGTTGTGGCTTCACAAATGCTTTGCTGCATACCTCGGTTGTAACGAGTGGTTATTTCAGTCAAAGTTTCTCTTCTATCAGCTTGAATCAGCCGGCCCATTCTCCTCTGACCTCTAGCATCAACAAGGCATTTTCGCCCACAGGACTGCCGCATACTGGATGCTTTTCCCTTTTCACACCATTCTTTGTAAACCCTAGAAATGGTTGTGCGTAAAAATCCCAGTAACAGCAGATGTGTGAAAATACTCAGACCGGCCCATCTGACACCAACAACCATGCCACGCTCAAAACTGCTTAAATCACCTTTCTTTCCCATTCTGACATTCAGTTTGGAGTTCAGGAGATTGTCTTGACCAGGACCACACCCCTAAATGCATTGAAGCAACTGCCATGTGATTGGTTGATTAGATAACTGCATTAATGAGAAATTGAACAGGTGTTCCTAATAATCCTTTAGGTGAGTGTATGGTGCATATATTTAGCAAAATGCTCCTCTCTGGAGAATTTTTCTAGCTGACTAACGAGTTTATGGACACTGGATATGGTTTTTCTGAGGTAAATGTGACGTTACTGTTTTACTGACGTCTTTCCACAGTTGAAACACTGACTGAGCGATTCCATGTGACATGATACAGATTTCAATAAGTTGTACTCTATCTTATAACACACTTTCAGATGCTCATTCGTGTTTATTTTGCGCTGTAACTGGTATTAAGGTGGAAGAGAAGATAAGTTCATGTGCGCTCCGCCGCTTCTCTTTTCTGAGCTGCGCCAGAGCGTTCTCACACCGTAACACCGACCGTTTCGTAATGAAATGGATGTAATTTGAAATCTGAGACTTTGTTTCATATAAATTTATTGGATGGGAGGCACGCTATAATGTTCCGTTCATTCATTAACTGAAAACAGGATGACTAACCGATTCTTGGGATTTAAGAATTGATTGGTTCATAAAACGAGAATCGATTAAAATCGAGAAATCAATATTTTTTACCCAGCCCTATTAAAAATGTTAAAACATTAAGCATTCACAACATAAAAAAAATAATAAATCCCAATACATGCATATAAGTGAAAATGCATTTTCAAATGCATTATGCAGATAGTGATTTCCAAAGAGTTTGGCATTGAGCTGTTTTTAATTAAAATCAAAAGGAAGGAGACTAATTACAAAACAATCCCCTTTCCTGGGTTTGACTTTGATCTGCACTCCATAAATTTTCATATATATTATGACAGTTTGATTAGCATCTCCATGAGCAGCCTGGAGTGAAGAATATGCAGCAGTTTGATCATTTATTAGAAAATATTGAATTTCATTCTTACTTTTTAACAGATGACCTGGAAAGTCAACCAGCTGTAGGGTGATTATGGCAAACCTGCTTTACCTCCAAAATCCTATAAACCCATCAGCATAATTTGAATCATGAAAACGTCTTTAATCGGCTTTTCAATTCCCAAAGTATGGGTTGTGTTTTAGGGAGCACAGACTGTACTGAAAAGAGTCAGAGACAGAAAGAAGGTTTCCACCGGCATGCCAGAAACAGAGATTACAACCAGCCTTTTATATCCACGACCCTAAAAGAAAACCTTCAAATGACCCATTTAAAAACACTCCACTGCCTGCACGTGCTTGCTTGGTCTCAACGGGACCTGTTGGTCAGATCGCACTATAAAGTATCAAAGGCCAACCTTGCTGTTATCTCCTCCCTCAGCCTTTCTCAGCAGACAAAACACTAAAATCAATGAAGTTGGGTTGTTTTGGCCTGTATTGACAAAAACGGACTATTTTTAGAGGACACATCAGGAATGAAAGCCAGAGAGCGTAACAGCACACTGCGTCTTCTTGTCCATCGCAAGTCTAAATTCTAGTGGTGACCTTATAAACTAGTCTTTTACATTTTCCAAAGAAATTTTGTGTGATTGCCATTCAAAAGTTGGTTGCTTACTGGCCCAAGTCAAGAGAGTTCACACCCAAATAGCTGTATTTGGTCTCAAAAAGCCACATAATTGGAGGTATCATTTGTAGTTCTAACATTTTAACCTTGATGAAAAAAAACATTATTTTTCACATATTTTAAATTATTGCAGCATCTCTCTTCCCAGTCTGTTAGTAATGCTCTGTCCTGTCTAGCCCCTCCTTCCAGAAAGCGCAATGTGCTCTGATTGGTCAGCTGGACCAGTGTGTTGTGATTGGTGCGATTTGAGCATTTTTTCGGAAATGTTTCGCCCCTTTACCATAACTGTTTTAACACAAAAATAAATAAATAAATAAATTTAAAAAAGTAAAAAAATCATACATTGTGATTTCTGGATTTTTTTTTTTTTGATTATGTCTCTTACAGTGGACATGCACCTACGATAACAATTTCAGACCCCTCCATGATTTCTAAGTGGGAGAACTTGCAAAATAGCAGGGTGTTCAAATATATATTTTCATCACTGTATATACAGAAAGTGATCAAAGAACGCTCCCTTTACAATTGCTGAAGCTGTCAATCACACAGTGCGAGCTTATCTGGACACTTACTGTATTTACATTGTGTTTCATTGTTATTTATGGTGAACGCATTCGTGAGAGTGCAGAAATCGAGTTGCAATTATGGGATCACTGCATTCACGTGATCAACAGACTGTCTGTCATCTGCTCGATGCTCATCACTGCAACCTTTCATGTCATCTCAGAATAGATATAATGCTATAAAGAGCAGCTTTCACGATTCGTTAATCTCGACAGATGTAATAGTAAAAAAAGTAGTAAAAGTGTTCGAGAGGGTTCCACATGTAATACTCATTTCAAATTCAAAGATGTTAGCCAATAACAGTGGTGGGACAGCAGACACGCCCCTTCAAACAGTGCGTTCAAATCAGAGGGCTAAAATCAGGGTATAAAATTGTGACCATTTTTTGAAGTAAAAATCATATTAACATTATAAGTGCACCTCAGGAAACATAAAATAATTTAAACATAAGTTGCACAAATATAAGACTAGATAAGACATGATCAAGCACTTGCATGGTAAATTTGCTGAAACAGCTCTACTCATAATACATCATGTATGTGTGTCACAGAATAACATCTCACACTCTCACCATGGAGATCCAGCAAATCTCCAGTGCCACCTACAAAAACAGAGGTTTTTGTCTTGGTAAAATATCAGCACAGTATGCCACGAGAATAGCTGCTCGTGTGTCCATCTGTGTGGGGAATATAAATCGTCTTTCGTAAACGGCCTTCACTTCTATTTCCTCCCCAACACTCTCTCATTTCATACGTGCAAGCTTGCACACATTCAGAGACGGCTCCCATGTGTCTCAATTTCCTCTTACATCTATACTAATGTTTCTAGCCATGCACCCCCCCTGTCTACACAGGAATGGCTAATGTTTGCATGGTTTTCCTCTCTGCGGTCAGTCCCTGATGCTGGTCGATCTGCCGGAGATGGAGTAGAGGTATCTGAGACCCATTATTCCACACGAATGAGCTTCATGACTTCCAACCTACAATCTCCATGTTTTCTGGTCTAGAAGGGGTGACAGATGAACTACTGTGCATAGCGACTAGAGCAGTGAGAGAATGAGCTTTTTGTCATGTGCACAAATGTTGTATTTGTGTAAATATATGTGTGTGAGGCAGGGCTCAACAATAAAGTCTGCCTGGTCACAGATTTTTACCTTCCCACTAGATAAAATGATACATTTTATTTTTTAGCAACATATCTTTATATGTGTCAGGAAACTTTTTTTAGCTACTCGCTAAATAAATAAATATTGATTGGAATTTTTTTTGTTTTCTTCATTTTAAATAACTGATCATTTTATTATTATTCTATTATTTTATACTGCTAAAGGCTGTCTGGAGGGAATATAAACCAGCTGACGTTACATTATGTCTTATTACCCTTTTTTTTAAATACCAGATTATTTTATTGTTTATTATTTTATACTGCTAAAGGCTACCTGAAGGTAATATAAACCAGTTGAATGCACATTATGTCTTATTATACAGCAAATAAATAAATACAGGATTATTTTATTATTAGTTTAACTAACTAAAACAGATCATTAAATAAATAATTAAATTAATATTTCTCAATGAATCAATATTTTATTATTAGTTTATTATTTTATACTGCTAAGAAAAATAGTCCATTGCAAATATGAAAATAATTATTTATAATTTTATTTATTTATTCCTTTTTTATTCATACATTATTTTATACTTTTTTATTTCTTATAATTATTTTGAATTCTCTAGATCTTTAAATCTGCATCTTTAAATCTCGTAGTAACTGATAATTATTGTTATTATTATTTCTAATTCAGTTTGTAAAAGTAGTCATGGGATAAGCAGAATAATGCACTGACCCAAAAGTCTCTTTCCCTGGCCCTAGTCCAGCAAGCCATGCTTCCTGTTGAGGACTCACTTCCCCTCAGACAATCTTTATTCTCTTCTTTCAGAACACTGGGAGGTTGAGGGAAAAGCTAAAGAACAAAATAAAACAAAAGAGAGAGAAAGAGAGAGAGAGAGAGAGAGAGAGAGAGAGTGTGTGTGTGTGTGTGTGTGTGTGAGAGAGAGAGAGAGAGAGAGAGAGAGAGAGAAAGAGAGAGAGAGAGAGAGAGAGAGAGAGAGAGAGAGAGGGAGGGAGAGCGAGAGAGGTGGGTGGCGAGAGGGAGAGGGAGTATAAGAGAAAGAGTGCAAAAAGGAGACAAGCTGTCCTTTCATCTACCTACAATGAAAAAACACACTAAATAGATTCTGTCCTTCAGAGGTCTTTATGGTAATAACTGAAATCTGACAGCAAAGCTATAAATGCCCAGCTTTAACCACAGTAATCACAATAAAAATTCACATTGACCGATTTTCTGTAAAAACACCCTACTGACAACTATTCTACATCACCCTGCTGAGAGGTTCATGGTCATTTATCTTACAGGATTGTAACATGGTTTCAGTCTGGATGACATTCAAGATCTATCATACGGTAAACACAGAGCAAAACTGCATATTACAGTATATTATAAAACCGTGACCCAACTTCAAGGCCTTCATAGCCAAGAGAGACAATCACACGTGAAGAAC
This sequence comes from Romanogobio albipinnatus, assembly GCA_023566225.1. Classification (NCBI taxonomy): domain Eukaryota; kingdom Metazoa; phylum Chordata; class Actinopteri; order Cypriniformes; family Gobionidae; genus Romanogobio; species Romanogobio albipinnatus. Next base: position 23,454,409 of record CM042260.1, on the reverse strand, counting down.
AAATTTCAGAGTTATATAATAAAACAATGTCTTGATTTCTTGTTGGGAAAGTAATGACATCATCCACAATAGGACTGGATAAAAAAAAGAAAGTAATTTTACTTTCACCAGAAACAGTTCATGGCATTAGCTTTCAAATGGTTGAAATGTCAAGCTTTTGCCCATCCGCTCTCAGTTACACAAACTCACGCTGAGGCGTTCTGAGAAGAACAGCGTGACGTCCTTTAAAGATTCACACAAACAGAAGGAAGTCTGTCCCCAACCCTTAATTTTCTGCTTCCACTACCTGCAGATTTACAGTTTTTCTCAATTGCTAAAACACTAAACCCTATTGTCTGAACCAAATGCTCAGTTGCCTGAACCCACTGATTGAATCAATCACTCTTTTGGCAAAACCATAAGCACTTTTCACCTGTTTAGACACAACTTGCCAACACATTTTCATTGTGATGCACCCGTGCTGCATAATGGTGAGCACAGGTGACAAAAGTCAAACACAATTAAAGCACAGATGTCACCACTTGAACACAACAACTCAAAATTGATCACACTTGTGGCTAATGATGTGAGGGAACATATACAGTAAGCCAGTTCAGAGAGCACTGGTTTTTGAGGCCCTACAATGGATAGAAATCTGAGAGGAAGAGTTTGGGTGAGAGGAGGTCAAGGTGGTCGAGGTGGTCAGCGAAGACAAAGAACAGTAATATCTGATGAAATCAGAGCTACTGTGATTGACCATGTTCTTGTCCATGGTATGAGCATGAGGGAGGCTGGACAAAGGGTACAACCAAACATCAGTAGATTCACTGTGTCCACCATAATCCGAAGATTTAGAGAAGAGAACAGGTAATTACCTTTTTTTGACATTATAGTACAGTATGCAAATGTTGACAGCAATTACTGTATGACATACTATATACTGTACCACAGTATACTGTAAGTAAATATATGTTTCAGTACATCACTGTACCAATATACTGTAGTATTGTAATGGCGGGTTGGTCTAACTGTTTGTAGGCCTAGTATTCCATGTATATTTTTGTACTTTATTTTTACATGGGCTTACTGTACACAAGTGGCAAACGCATAAGATTTCTGTTTTGTATTTTTGTACAAGTGCTAAATGCACAGTTTTTTTTTGTTTTGCAACATGCATTTAGCCTGCAGTGAACAATAAACATTTTTTTCTCCAGATTCATGTCCTGAGCATTGTGTTTTCTATTTTTCTACGTAGTGTTTAGTGACTGTTCAGTAGTGTTTTTAATTTTGATTGACTCGGGGCACGATTTGACAACATAGTTCAGTTTTGAGCACAGATTGAACTGTTTTGAGGTGAAAGTTTGGTTTTGCAAGAAGAGTCTGAGGTTTTGTGAATGTAGCTTGAAAATCGGGTTTTGTGTTCACAGTTTAGAGAAAATGAGAGCAGCTTTCAAGAAATGTGTCTTAGCAATCGAGAAAAACTGTAATCCTCCCTCAACAAAGAAACACAACCTAACAATGTCAATGGCTGTAAAGCTTATTTGGATTTTAACCAAATGATCTTTAAAACACAGTATCCTGAAGGTGTTGTTTTTCTATTCGTCTTTGCAAGAGTTTATATTAAAACAATATTACACATGTTTGGGATCTGAAAGTTTTCATTAAGTAAAAAAAAAAGGTTTACTGCTGTTCCTTTAAATTATGTGCAGCGTGGCAACTTTTTTTTTAGCATGACAGGCAGTTAAAAAGGACATTCACCAAAACAAATCAGTGACAAAATGAAAACCAAACTCATTACCTGTCATGTGACTAAGAACTCAAAAGGCAGTCTTTTAATTTTAATGATCTGGAGGTGCAACAATGCTGCAATGTCCCTCAGTCTCCTCTCCACCAATCAGCTGGTGTGTGGTGGGCGTACTGGCGCAAAATGGCTGCCGTCGCATCATCCAGGTGGATGCTGCACATTGGCGGTGGTTGAGGAGATTCCCCCCCCTTCTATGTAAAGCGCTTTAAGTGCCTTGAAAAGCGCTATATAAAAGTAACAAATTATTGTTATTATTATTTAGCTGTTTTCAAAGGCTCATCAAAGTGAATTGGAACAGTACATGCAGCATTACATGACTGAGCCTTACAATAATTACAAAAATGCCATGATTACCCTCACAAAATGCGGCTTGTTCCCTGTCCTGATAACTAACTTTAATATTTGGCCTTGATATCTACCCCTACAGCAATATCAAGGGAGCAGAATAGTAATGGGCCGTAAAGTCATCCCATTCTGCCGCTATTACCAAGAATGAGAGTCTGAGGTTCTAAATCACCCAGGGCCACAGCGGGCGCCCATTAAACAGCCTTTAATGAATTACTCATAACCTCTGGGAAGACACTGCCATCAATGACATCTCAGAATAAGCCTGCTTTTCAGCGGACACAAAAATCATATCCTTTAAGTACCAGGAACCTTGACCATCTGAGCTGAAGGGTCTCTACTGCATCGCTTTGTGCTGGATGTGTCACAGTCTGGGGTTAGCAGGGTTTCTGTTACAAGTGCCATCATTTGCAGAGGTGCCGCTGAAGAGGAGGGAAGCAATATCCCAGCTTGTGTTATCGAATGGTTCGAATGAGTGCCGTTATGAGGCATAACCCTGAAGTCCACTAGATATCAACACTACATCTAAAAGTTCTGAATCAATGACTCAGCTGTGGCAGAAATGCTTCTGTTCTGTTGAGGAACATTTATGAGATCTCTAGTTTCATTTAAAAGGTCGCTTTCAAAAAGATTAATATGATATTCTGAATATGTGGATTTTTAGTAGCTACTTCCACAGGCCTTTTCATTAACTAATTAATACAGTCAATGAACACCAAAAAGACAACTAAAATGATAACTATAAAAATAATTGTATTAGTGCACACAACAACGGACGATAACATTCTGTTTTGCTGTAAGTGTGCACTGCAGTTTTGTCATCTGCTGCTTTAAACGCTCAAGCTCTATAAAGGGGCCATGACATACATTTTTAAAATTATTTTAATATGTTAATTGAGGTTCACTTATAATAACAAAGTGCACCTATTATGGTTTTTACGAATATTCCCTTTCATGCAGTGTGTAATATAGCTGTTTGCGAATGTAAACGTTCTGCAAAATTGTAAAGTCGAAAATGCACAATAAATAAAGTTATTGTTTCCCAAAAGAAAAAAATAGACTCTGAACCGTTGTTTGTGTTTTGAATCCCACTGCGTGACTTTCATGCATCACTAGAAAAGACATTCGCATAATGCCCACCTATGTTGTACATTGTCCGCCCGCAAATAACTGGACACATCCACAAACAATCAAACAATCTCAATGCGGGATTCGCAAAAACGCTTGCTCTTGAAAGATGTGTCAGTACTCAGTTTATTGGGACCAGCTTCGCTAGTCTCATAGAATTTGAATGATTAAGAAACCTTTGTGGTCATAGTTATCATTATAAACATTGTCTTTGGTGTGAATGAGCCTTTAGTTGTGGAAAACATTGTTACAACTCAAACATGTATTTTTACTTAAAGAACTTTCTAGAAGATGTAGTTTCAGTAACTTGAGCCCCATGAGCCCAACAATAATTTTGAGTGTTGATTAGTGTTATTTTTTGCCTCAATATTGTGCAAATTCAACAAAATGATCTTTGAACAGCTTTACATGATGAGGTGTATGCGAGGAAATGCCTCCCAGAAACACCAAAGTAAACAAGCTAATGTCAGTTAGCATTAGTAGCATAGGCTAACATTAGCATACAGTAGCAGTACAGAGTTGGAGACTATTAAATTACACTTTCTCAGCAGTTTTTCCAATAACAAGCTACTTTTTTTTCCAACAAGTAGCGGTATAGCTACCAAAAGCTACATTAGAACGCTACAAGGGAACATTAAGCACTAAACACAACTACTTAGAACAGACTTCATCAAAAGCCCTAAATAGATCTAAAGCAGTTATGAATTCTAATGAGCAATTATTTACACATCCTCACCAGTCACCATGCTTTGAACTAAAACACAAATTAAATTATTAAAATCGCAAGGGCTTATGGGTATTTCCCTAGCTACAAAGCTCATAGAACAGGCAACAATACGAAATTCATAGTGCTTAGCCTTAATAGCTAAACAACAGCAAACTTTACAGAAGTTCACAAGTCTCTACAGAATGGAAGTATCCTATGCAGAAAAAAAATTATATATATATATATATATATATATATATATATATATATATATATATATATATATATATATATATATATATATATATATATATATATATATATATATATATATATATGTTGTCCACAATTAGGGCAATACGATTCAATATTTGCACATAATAAATGCATTCCATATTAAAAAAGAAAACGTCACTCATCAAAGTATCAAGTCAAAGTATCAAGTTTGCTGTGATGGTATGGCTAGCAGAATTTCATTTGAATTTGTCTTTCTCAGGACTGAGCACTTAGGTCAACAGCCTCTTAATTCTACATTTACCACCAAACATAAAATTGTAAGCTCTCAGTTTTCAGTTTAAGTAAGAGCAAAGAAAACAGCAGTCATGCCCTTAGTGTATAGCTGAACATTTTGTGGCTTGTTATTTCAAATAACTGTAAAACATGTATATGAGCAAGTCATGAGTTGTGGTCCTTCTCCTTGCTGGCAGCTCATCACGATTACTTCACCTTGGCATTTTGTTCTGTTATGCATTCATTAATATATTCCCAAAGGTTTTATAAAAACTCTGGATCTCCTCTCAATTTACACAAATCTGCCATGTCTTATGTGTGTGCATGTGAGTGATTTATGAGAGTTAAGTGTCATCTAGCTGCTGGTGGTAAGTTGCTTCAGGTTAAGTGTCTTGGCGGGTCTTTTTCCCAGGAGGAAGCACTGGATGGAGTAACTCCAGTGAAAACATGCTGAAGTCTCTTACGCTGAGCTTAACTGTAGGGCAGCCTCAGGCTATTGTGAAAAGCTCAACTCACACACTTTTGCGCTTGTTTTCTAGAAATATTCACTAGCGTTTAAGTAAATACTTTTGTGGTCATTAATAATCCATGAAATATTGGGAATAATTAATACTTAAAAGGTGAGTGAAGAGTCATTTTTTTATGAAGTAGGAATGCAAATATATAGCAGCAGTTGTGCTGGTCTCAACACTAATAATCTGGGCTTGACATTAACACCAGCCAATTGCGGGTGGATTTCAGCAGTGGTGTAAGGCAGTCACTCCTATGAGCCACTTTGGCGGGTTGATATTTATATAAATACATCTTTTAATTGTAGTCTTTTAAAAAGACATCTAAAATAATAAAATAAATGCAATGTAGTGCTGTCAAAAATATAAATTTTTCAATACATATTGATATTGAAATATCTGAAAAGATTTCAAAACTAATTTTCCGCAGAATAGATACACGATACCAGATGCGCGTACTCTCTCATGATCTCTCCAACAGCGAGTTGATACGCAAACCCGCCTCTCCTCACTCACTCAATGAATTTGCGGCGTATGAATATTGTTGCTGTTACAGGGCTTGAATTTCGCCGTGAAAAGCCGCCATCAGTATTAAATAGAGTTTTTTTCTGCTGCTTACTTAAACAGTCAAATACACACAAAATAATGTCAAAATGCCAGACTTGGTGAGTATTCACGTAAACGCAGTCAGTTATGTTTTAAGTGAATGTAAATTGTTGTGAAAGAAAATGCATGTGTAACAGTATAATGGATTTGTGCGTCTTAAAGTGAAAGCAGCCTAATATGTCAAATTATGACGTAATATCAAAAATATCTATATGGCAGTTTTTCCCCATGGTATCAATGTCAAAATTGAGGCCAGTGAAAATGCTGAGTGGCTAGTCAATAAATGTTTCTTGACCACTGAATCAGCATATTAGAATGATTTCTGAACAATCATGTAAGACTGGAGTAAAGGCGAAAATTCAGCTTTGCCATCATAGAAATAGATCAGATTTTTAAATAAATTAAAATAGAAAAGTTATTTTATATTGTAGTAAAAATTTCACAATATTACCATCTTGACTGTTTTGATCAAATAAAGGCAACCTTAGTGAGCCAAGAGATATATGGGTGTATTTATAATAAAACAAATTGTCATCATCATCATTATATATGCAGCAGTATACACTCAGCAGGAACACCATACTAATACTGTGTTTGACCCCCCTTAACTGCCTTAATTCTATGTGGCATTGATTCAACAAGGTGCCGAAAGCATTCTTTAGAAATGTTGGCCCATATTGATAGGATAGCATCTTGCAGTTGATGGAGATTTGTGGGATGCACATCCAGGGCACAAAGCTCCCGTTCCACCACATCCCAAAGATGCTATAATATTACCCAATATATATATTATATACCCACTCAATATACCCAATATTGGGTTGAGATCTGGTGACTGTGGGGGCCATTTTAGTACAGTGAACTCATTGTCATGTTCAAGAAACCAATTTGAAATGATTCGAGCTTTGTGACATGATGCATTATCCTGCTGGAAGTAGCCATCAGAGGATGGGTACATGGTGGTCATAAAGGGATGGTCAGAAACAATGCTCAGGTAGGACGTGGCATTTAAACCATGCCCAATTGGCACTAAGGGGCCTAAAGTGTGCCAAGAAAACATCCCCCACACCATTACACCACCACCACCAGCCTGCACAGTGGTAACAAGGCATGATGGATCCATGTTCTCATTCTGTTTACGTTCAGGAGATTGTCTTGACCAGGACCACACCCCTAAATGCATTGAAGCAACTGCCATGTGATTGGTTGATTAGATAATTGCATTAATGAGAAATTGAACAGGTGTTCCTAATAATCCTTTAGGTGAGTGTATATTCAGTACATAACTTTTGAAATGCATTCAGTTTTCACGTGTTCAATCTAAAGAAAAAGTAATCTCTGATTGAAAAAGGATTTGCTAAGATCATTAATTCATACGCCATAAAAAAACATTTGTATCCTCAAAGAGTAAACAGAGCAAATATTAACTGGCTATCAGTGTTTTGATAAAGCTGTTTAATAAAACTCATTCCTGTAGCTTATAAACAAGATATCTGGGATGAATCAATAAAACTGATTTTTAAAAACTAGTAATCTGCTAAAATGAAATGAAAAGAAAATGTGTGGTGTGATACATTTATATATTTACTCTTAAATAATATTAAAAATAGGACCTATCTACAAATTTTTCTACATTGTATTAGATATTTCTAAAAACCCAAAAGGCAGATTTATTCAAGATCATACAGGAAATTATAAAAGTGATTACTGGTAGTTTCTCTCTCAGAATATGCTTCTCTTGTTATCACACTCGAGGCTCAAGGGAGTCTGGGCAAGAGCTGAGTGTAATGAGACAAAACGAGACTAATAAACACAGCACCAAGAGATGCGACAAATATGCACGCTATATAATTTTCATTACTTGTGCTTTTTCAAAGTGTATGAGGCCGTCTCAGTTGTCATGGAGCTTCTATAAATCTCACTTTGAAAATATTGCCTGTTTGTAGAACAGTCAGTGTTTTTTTCTACTAATTTAAAAAATAAAACGGTAACCATTTCGTTGATATATAATTATGTTAATTTATCAAGTAATACAGATTTATATCACTTAATTACTTACCTCTGCATACTTTATAAGTATAGTTGTTAATATAACTTTAATTGTTCACATTACCATACACTATTGTTAATTTGTTAATAATATATTTTATATACATTTTACTATTAATATTTTATAATGCTTACCAAATATGTATGCAATTTTTTATGTATAGTTTAGAAATAAATGAAACATGTTTTAAAGTTTTACCTATAATGAACATATATAAAGAACATAGAATAAAACCTAAGTGCATATTTAATCATCTAACCATTATATTCAACTCAGGCTCATTGAAAAATCATGCCTGTTGAGAATTAAAAATATATATATATTACGTTGCTTGCACAATTTGCGTTACTTTCGCAGTGAAATGTCCAGTAGGTGGTGCTTAAACCATCTTCAGTTCCTTTTCAGTCAGTCACATTTGACGTTACGTTGATGACTGATGTAATGAGATCTCATTATGTCAGTCATTCTCCTTCAGGGAACGAGGGTTACATATGTAACTGAGATGTTTTATCTGAAACAAATGAATGTGAATTTAATTACGTTAAGATTTAATTATATTAGTTGTTGTTTGCATTGTGGAAGTTCAGAAATTACATGTCCGAAATGTGGCGCAAAAAGGTTAATATTGTTTGAAAATAATGTTCCACCTACACTAAACCTTACCCTAAACCTAACCAATAGTGTTAACGAAAGCAAACATGAGATAAAAACACATTTGCTGCAGCAACTATGCCATTTTAACTTGATTCTACTTTTTTTTTTAAATATCATCACAGCCTATATCAAGTGATGGGTACAACACAACTAGATTGTCACCTCACGTCAAAACATGTGTTCGAAATGTAGGTGTGTTCTTTGACAGCTTTCTAAAACTGGACAAACAGATAAATTCTAAAGTTTCTTTCACTTGCGTAATTTAGCTAAGATGAAATCATGCTTGACGTTTAAAGGCCTGGACACTGCGATTCACGCTATGATAACATCAAGACTGGACTATTGCAATGCATTATATAAGGGAATTAGTCAGTCATCTATTTTTCATTTGCAAAAAGTTAAAAACGCTGCTGCTAGACTTAATGGGTATAAAAAAGCATACACACATTACTCCTACTCTGGTTTTCCTACATTGGCTTCCAGTCTATTTTAGAATTGATTTTAAACTTCTGTTATTGGTGTACAAATACTTACATGGACTCGCAGAGGCCTGCCTTTCAGATCTTTTAATTGAACATCAGACTGGACAAACCTTGAGATTAGCTCAAAAATCCTAGGACACATCTGAGTCTAAAAGGAGATCTTGCCTTTACTCTAGCAAAGCCTACACTTTGGAACAGTCTGCCTTAACACATTAGAGATGCTGCTACTGTACAGGATTTTAAAGTACAATTCAAAACACATCTGTTTTCAATAGCTTTTAATCAGTGACCACTTTACTATGTGCTGCTTGTGTGATGTTTTTGTGTTGTGTGACATTGTAAAGCACATTGGCCAACTTGTGTTGTTTTAAAATGTGCCATATAAATAAAGTTGCTATTGCTATCATGTTTTTCAGGTTTTGTACCTACTGTATGTGGTGAGCTACCAAGCAAATTTACTATATCAGAAATATCATACAAATTGAGCTGGGTATGTAATGCCAAAATCAAAATGTATTAGTTTACAAATAATGCTCTATGGTAGAAGTGTTTTGAGGTCATAACAAAGTAGTAGTATACTAGTTCATTGCATAACGATATTAAACAATAATCTGCCCCTATAATTTGTGTGAAAAAGAATACAAAGAAGTTGTTGGTATTTTACTGCCACTAGTGGTGAAAACTACAGTGAATTTTATAGGTACAAAATATAGACTTTCCAGTGAGCCTATGTTGGTTAAATTGCCTGAAGGTCTTTAACTTATCATAAGAGGCCCATGATTTCTACAAACCAGTTTAAGACCTGCTTTTTAAGCATAACTTCCAACTTCTTCAATACCCCTACACCACTGAGCATATTTAAGATGCCTGTTTTTAAATCAAGGTTAAAGTCCATCACAATCGAGAGGAAAATTCACCATTGGCAGAAACATCAGGCCGCTGACACAATAAAGCTAAACTTCTCAGTCATGTATCTGTCACTTCAGTCCCACCATAACAACATCCCCTGTGCCCTCTGCAGGATTTAACAGGAGGAGGGGCGCTTGCTTTTTCACGACAAGCCCCAGCCTCCACAGAAAACTTGCTGGAGATTATTCTCGCTGACAGCTCGCATTAGCAGATCAAAGGCAAACAGTTGGGCTACATTACTATTCCTTCTAATGTCTTCAGTCAGAGCAATCATTTGGCACACCTTTAACATTTAATGCACGTAGGAGGCGGCCCACTTTCACCCACTCAGAGCTTCAACCCTTCATAACCACTACAGAGACTAAAAACACGCTCTTAGATGACCAAAGTTTGATTCGGGTTCAAAGAAAAAGGTAAAGTTGATCCATAAAAGTGTGTAGTTTCTTCAGACCATCTGTTTGTCTAAACCAGTGGTTTCTCAACTTTTCTGCAGAGTTTAGCTACAACCTTGATCAAACTCACCTGCCAGTAAATTTCTAGTAACCCTGAAGACCTTAGCTGTGTTTGAAATTGCCCCCTATACCCTCATTCACTATTCCCTAAATTACTCCACTAATATAGTCCACTTGAAGGAGTTAATGAAAATGAGTGAGCGAATTCAGGCACTGAGTACGCCGGAAGGGTGTGCTTGTCGTTTAATAATCATTTGAAACTTAGCAAACTGGCAGCTCCAGTATTAATGAAAAGATTTATCCTGAACTCTGTCATGGAAACTAGTATGTATAAACCTTAATAATAAATGAACCTTAATATACCTGTATGATATTATGCTGGACCCACGTTGGACCAGCAGTTTGGAAAATTGATGTATAGGTGATTCAGCTGCGGGGGCCATCTGGCGAGATTCTCAAATCTCAAAAACTGTTCACAATTAAATAACATATTCCAAATAAGCAACAAAATCTGACATGAATTGTCCCATAAATGTTGTTTCTTAAACTCAAATAGCGTTAAAAAAGCGTATTTTTCAGGCTAGACCAGCCAATCCGCACGTGCAGTCCTAAACACGAGTCTCAGGTTTCAAAGTCAGAGTTTCTAAAGACAGCTGCAGTGACGCAATAACTTTATCTATCAGCGATTGGCTCTTTTATTTGGAAGGTGGGACATATTCCGCCATGTTGTACGTTGTACTTTCAGGCGTGAACAGTCTTTGTATATCTAGGGCTCTATCATACACCCAGCGCAATGCAACGACAGGCACGACGCAAGTGTTTTTTGCTAGTTTTAGGCCGCCGCAGTTATCATTTTCACGTCCAGCGCCATGTTGTTTAAATAGCAAATGCACTCTCGCTCATCTGTTTGCTCATGAGCTGGTCTGAAAACGTGTTTAGGCACATTGTTGAAGCGTTGCTATTTTGAGGCAACTGAAAACGACTGCACCATTGATGAAAAACCTGGTCTAAAGTCTGGCCAATCATTTCCCCCCCCCATCGTTAAACTAGCAAAAGTGGATTCGGACAAGTCCTTAAGTGCCACCTGCGCCTTGCGCTTCAGACCGTGTGCTCAGATCATCAAAATAGGGCCCACATAGTCTTTGGTGTACACTTGTTATTGCATTACAAGGGGATTAAATGAGTACACTCGATAACGTCCTCTATGGTTTAGGACACCACTACAAATGGCTGTCCCCTCAAATAGTATAGTCTATTTAAGTGTATAGGGGGCAATTTTTGACACAGCACGTGATAAGCTTGTTCAAGTGTGTTTGCTTAGGATGAGTAAACTCTGCAGGAAAGTGAACCAGAGTTGAGAATCTCTGTTCTAAACAATGGCAGATGGGGTTATGTTTATGAAACCTGTTTGAAAACAATATTTTCTGCAAGACTTTGGTGATCTTGGTCACAGAGCACGGATTACAAACGTCACATTCAATATAAGAAAAGCAAAAAATCCTCCATGCTCCTTTGTATAATTCAAAAAGGGATGTAAAACTGTCTAAAATGGTGCAGTATGTCTAGTTCACAGTACAAAACCAATGTCCCCAAAACTTCCTTTTGTTTAATCCGTGAGAGCCTTCCTCTCAATGGGCCATCCCTGGAGGAAAGAGTGTATTTAACAAAATGAAACGATTCAAAAGCAAATGCCTTTGAGAAGTTAAAATACAATTATGAAAATGTGAGCTCTTTCTAAATCTAGGCATGACAAACTGCATCAACTGTAACATCAGTAGGAGTTTGCTGGGGAGATTTGAGCTGTCAGGGGTAATAAATGTCTCCTATCTAGGACAGGGCCATGTAAATGGAGCACAGTGGATGGGACAGGCTGGGACATGGTCCTCAGGGATGTCTGTGTTTTGGTGTGTGAGTGGGTGAACAGACCTGTGGCCTAAAGGCGTGCAACTCACCCAAGTTCCATTTAAGCCCAGAAGTGGTGGTAAGACAAGAGCAGCCCACAGGAACCAGACTACACCATTTCCCCTCCAAGCCGGTGTTCACGTTCAACCGGTGCTGTTTGCCCTGTGAGGAAAAAGAGCAGTAGATGGTCACAGAATGCAGGTGGAAAAAATTATTTTAATGAATTACATTTTTAAATGCATTACTGGGGAGGTTGGCGGGATCACATTATGAGTAAGATATCTCTGAAGCATATTCCCATTATTACTTACATTTTTTAGCACACCAGGGTGACTAGGAATATGAAATTGTCTAGTTATGATGTATTGTTTCACAGGAGAATAAATATGAGGAAACACAAAGGCAAAATCCCCTTAATCATTCATCACAATGAGTAAAACCAAATAATATACAGTGAGGAATATAAGTATTTGAACACCCTGCTATTTTGCAAGTTCTCCCACTTGGAAATCATGGAGGGGTCTGAAATTGTCATCGTGCATGTCCACTGTGAGAGACATAATCTAAAAAAAAAAAAATCCAGAAATCACAATATATTTATTTTTTATTTGTATGATACAGCTGCAAATAAGTATTTGAACACCTGTCTTTCAGCCAGAATTCTCACCCTCAAAGACCTGTTAGTCTGCCTTTAAAATGTCCACCTCCACTCCATTTATTATCCTAAATTAGATGCACCTGTTTGAGGTCGTTAGCTGCATATAGACACCTGTACACCCCATACAATCAGTAAGAATCCAACTACTAACATGGCCAAGACCAAAGAGCTGTCCAAAGACACTAGAGACAAAATTGTACACCTCCACAAGGCTGGAAAGGGCTACGGGGAAATTGCCAAGTAGCTTGGTGAAAAAAGGTCCACTGTTGGAGAAATCATTAGAAAATGGAAGAAGCTAAACATGACTGTCAATCTCCCTCGGACTGGGGCCCAATGCAAGATCTCACCTCGAGGGAGGAGCTGGTCAATGACCTGAAAAGAGCTGGGACCACCGTTTCCAAGGTTACTGTTGGTAATACACTAAGACGTCATGGTTTGAAATCATGCATGGCATCGGAAGGTTCCCCTGCTTAAACCATCACATGTCAAGGCCCGTCTTAAGTTTGCCAATGACCATTTGGATGATCCAGAGGAGTCATGGGAGAAAGTCATGTGGTTAGATGAGACCAAAATAGAACTTTTTGGTCATAATTCCACTAAACGTGTTTGGAGGAAGAAGAATGATGAGTACCATCCCAAGAACACCATCCCTACTGTGAAGCATGGGGGTGGTAGCATCATGCTTTGTGGGTGTTTTTCTGCACATGGGACAGGGCGACTGCACTGTATTAAGGATGACCGGGGCCATGTATTGCGAGATTTTGGGGAACAACCTCCTTCCCTCAGTTAGAGCGCCTGACATCAAAGCAAATTTAAAAGTGCTGGCTAAAGCTAATCGTAAATTCTCTAAGATTATTATTCACGTCGGCACTAATGATGTTCGACTTCGCCAGCCGGAGATCACCAAAATTAACATTAAAGAGGTGTGTGAACTCACTAGTACGATGTCAGAGGCTGTTTATTGTTCTGGTCCGCTCCCCGCTAGAAGGAGTGATGAGATAGTTAGCAGACTATCATCACTCAATGGCTGGTTGTCTAAGTGGTGTCCGCAAAATAACATAGGGTTCATAGACAATTGGAAAAGTTTTTGGGGCAGACCTGACCTGTTGAAGAAGGATGGCATCCATCCCTCCTGGGGTGGTTCCGCTCTTCTCTCTAGTAATTTGGCACATAGTCTTAGAGCTAAACCTTGACTCACTAGGGCCCAGGTCAGGAAGCAGACAAACTGGCTAAACCGACCGTCTGCTAGCTGTCTCACGTCACCGGAGTCAGATAAATCATAGTACATAGAGACTCTTTTACCTAGATATTATCATATAGAGACTGTGTCTGTTCCCCGAATTAGTAAATACAAAAAAACATCAAAACCATTCAACAATAAAAATTTAATTGATGTCCAACAAATAAACAAAAGATATAATACAGATGAACAATTGATAAAGCTTGGGTTGCTGAATATTAGACCCCTTTCCCCAAAAGCGCTTATTGTTAATTATATTATTACAGATAATAATTTAGATGTGCTCTGTTTGACAGAAACCTGGCTAAAACCTGACGACTACATTACCTTAAATGAGTCCACCCCCCAAGATTATTGTTATAAACATGAGCCGCGTCTGAAAGGTAAAGGGGGAGGGGTTGCTGTAATTTATAATAATATCTTCAGTATTACTCAGAAGTCTAGTTTCAAATATAATTCCTTTGAAGTTTTGGTGCTTTATGTAACGTTATGTAGTGTACATGATAAAACCCGTTTAACATTTGTGTTAGCTACTGTATACAGGCCACCAGGGCATAATACAGACTTTATCAAAGAATTTGCTGATTTTCTATCAGAGTTAGTACTGGCCGTAGATAAAGTACTAATTGTTGGTGATTTTAATATCCATGTAGACAACGAAAAAGACGCATTGGGATTAGCATTTAAAGACATACTAAACTCTATTGGAGTTAGGCAACACGTGTCAGGACCCACTCATCGCCATAATCATACTTTAGACCTAATATTGTCACATGGAATAAATGTTGATCCTGTTGAAATTCAGCAGCAGAGTGATGACATCTCAGATCATTACCTAGTATCATGTATACTTAATTTAGCTAAGGTTGCAAAGCCGCCCCCTCGCTTCAAAAATGGCAGGACAATCACTGCCGCTACTAAAGATTGCTTTTTAAATAATCTTCCTCATCAGTATCATCTCCTCAGCATCCCAGATAGCATAGAAGAACTCGATGTTGCAACAGAAACTATTGACTCTCTCTTTTCCAGTACTTTAGACACAGTTGCTCCTCTGTGCTTAAAGAAGATTAAAGAAAATAGTCCAACGCCGTGGTACAACGAGCACACCCGGGCCCTTAAAACAGCAGCCAGAAAAATGGAGCGCAGCTGGAAGAAAACAATACTAGAGGTCTTTCGTAATTCGTGGAAAGAGCACATGATCGCATACAGAAAGGCCGTAAAAACTGCTAGATCTGCTTATTTCTCAACTCTCTTGGAAGAAAACAAACACAACCCAAGGTATTTATTGATTTATACAGTGGCTAAATTAACCAAAAATAAAGCTTCAACTTCTGATGATTGTAAACAGCACAGCTGTAATTACTTTATGAACTTCTTCACATGTAAGATTGATAATATTAGGATGAAAATTTTAACCATGCAGCCGTCTACTACAGTATCACATCAGACAGAGCATTGTAGTGTCACTGAGGAAAAATTACACTCATTCACTGCTATAGGAGAAGAAGAAATGACTAAACTCGTTAAATCATTAAAATCAGCAACATGTATGCTTGACCCTGTACCGACTAGGCTATTAAAAGAGATGCTACCAGAGGTCATAGATCCTCTTCTTAATATCATGAATTCATCTTTGTCATTAGGATATGTACCGAAAACTTTTAAGTTGGCTATTATTAAACTACTTATTAAAAAAACGCAACTTGATCCTACAGAATTAGTCAATTATAGACCAATCTCAAATCTACCCTTTCTGTCAAAAATACTTGAAAAGGCAGTATCTTTTGTTCGAATATTACAATTGAATAAAACTTAAATCGATATGTCATCCACAATAAACCCGTCTCCAGCGTGTTGCCTACGATCATTTGAATATTGCACTTTAATAATTATTTAATCAACATCATCCTCAATAAACCCGTCTCTAGCGTGTTGCCTCCGGTCCTTTGAATATTCCGATCTATTATGACCTCTGACCTGTAAAGTTGCCAGAATAATATTAATAATAATAATAATATGCTGTTTGTTAATTGGCCAGAGGAGAACTGGCACCCCGACTGAGCCTGGTTTCTCCCAAGGTTTATTTTTCTCCATTAGGTCACCTAATGGGGTTTTGGTTTCCTTGCCACTGTTGCCTCTGGCTTGGCTTGCTCAGTTGGGGACACTACATTTTTCTACATTTTTCAACTAAACATCGAAATAAATCTAATTATTCAACTAAATTAACCATATAAACTAAATTACTGATCTAAAGCCCACACTGCCACTGTATGAAAATTGAAATTTACTGATGACATCACCATTTTCTCCAGAATGGCTATACGGCTGAATAAAATTATGCTGCATTATTTTCCTGTTTAACACTGTAAAGCTGCTTTGAAACAATCTGCATTTTTAAAAGCGCTATATAAATAAAGTTGACTTGACTTGAGAGCATTAAAGATGGGTCGAGGCTGGGTCTTCCAACATGACAATGACCCGAAGCACACAGCCAGGATAACCAAGGAGTGGCTCTGTAAGAAGCATATCAAGGTTCTGGCGTGGCCTAGCCAGTCTCCAGACCTAAACCCAATAGAGAATCTTTGGAGGGAGCTCAAACTTTGTGTTTCAGGCCACAAACCTGACTGATCTAGAGAAGATCTGTGTGGAGGAGTGGGCCAAAATCCCTCCTGCAGTGTGTGCAAACCTGGTGAAAAACTACAGGAAATGTTTGACCTCTGTAATTGCAAACAAAGGCTACTGGACCAAATATTAACATTGATTTTCTCAGGTGTTCAAATACTTATCTGCAGCTGTATCATACAAATAAATTGTTAAAAAATCATACATTGTGATTTCTGGATTTTTTTTTTTAGATTATGTCTCTCACAGTGAGAAATTGTATCACAATTTCAGACCCCTCCATGATTTCTAAGTGGGAGAACTTGCAAAATAGCAGGGTGTCCAAATACTTATTTTTCTCACTGTAGTTCTGATGTGCAGCAAAAGATTGTTGAGCTTCACAAAATAGAAAGTGGCTGTAGGAATATAGCTAAAGCATTAAAAAAATCCCATTTCCACCATCAGGACAATAATTAAGAAGTTCCAATCAACTAAAGATGTTACAAATCTTCCTGGAAGTGTCTATATTGTCTAAATGCACGGTGAGGAGGAGAGTTTGAGTGGCCAAAGACTCTCCAAAGATCACAGATGGAGAATCGCAGAGATTAGTTGAGTCTTGGGGTCAGAAAGTCTTTTTTTTTTTAAATTCAAACATCCCCTACATCACCACATGTTGTTTGGGAAGGTTTCAAGAAATAACCTCCTCGCTCATCCAAAACAAACTCCAGCATATTCAGTTTCAGACACGACTGTAAATTCAAAATGGACCTAGTTCTGTGGTCAGATGAAACTATAAAAAGAGCTTTTAGGCTTTTACCGGGATAAAAAGTACCCCATGCCCACTGTTAAAAATACCGCTGACTCTTTAATGTTGTGGGCCTATTTTTCTGTTGGAGGTCTTGGACATCTTGTTCAAATACATGGCATTATGGATTCTATCAAATACCAACAGATAAAAATATCAAAACCTGACGGCCTCTGCTAGAAATCTTATAATGGGCCGTGGCTGGATCTTCCATCAGGATAGCGATCCAAAACAAATATCAAAATGAACACACAAATGGGTCACTGAGCAAACTCATCAGGCATTATAGAACAAGACTCAGAGCTGTTATCTTGGCAAAAGGAGGATGCAAAAAGTATTTAATAAAAGGGTGCCAATAATTATAGCCAACGTGTTTTGGAGAAAAGCATTTATTTCATAATGTGATTTACCCCCCACTTTCAATTGTTTTACTTCAATGAAAGGTTAGATTTTTGTGAATTTTTTTAATAAAAGATAAAAAGGATAAACTATACAGATTTATTTTTTCAGCCATCTTTGAGCATATTTACAAGGGGTGCCAAAAATTCTAACCACAACTGTATATGCAATGGAACACAAAGGTCTGTGTGGTTACATTCTTCAAAACATCCTTTTTTTTTGTTCCACAGAAGAAAGAAAGTCATACAATTTTGGAACGACATGAGGGAAGTAGATGATGGCACAATTTTCAATTTTGGGTGAACTACTCTTTTATACCTCTATGTCGTCCTCAAACAAAGTTATATGACTTCATAATATTTGGAATATAGTATGCTAGTCTATAGTATATGGCCTTTTTAAATCTTGAAAGCTCATGTACCGCAATCATTGTACCTGAATGGAATAGTGTGACCAGTACATTCCTTAAAGGGTAACTTCAGTGATTTAGCATTAGGCTTTGTATCAGTAGAAACCCGGTAGTATATTCAAATGATGGTACTTTCCCCCCTCATATCCCCCTGAGACGAGAGAATTATGCATTTTATTTCTGGAAAAATTCCTCAAATGACGCAAATATCGTCATTTTAGCCAGAGGCTAAAGACTACAGCCACTAGATGGAGCTGTTCCGTTTGTTATCAACCCGCCCATAGGGGAGAGATCTCACGCACAGAATCTAAGACACAGACGACCGAACAGACATTCATAACGGTGTGATGCAGACTAAAGTGAGTGTTTCAACTTATCAATGAATTCCTGGTATAGTTTAGCTTCCATATGCGATCTGAAAACGTGCCAGACTGGCGCTTAACGTTACCTCAGCTCTTCGTGATGAAGGAAATCTGACACTGCTGCATCTGTGACGTGACTTTCGTTCGGCTCACTCACACTTTATTGAAAAGACTTTTCAGTTTTTAATTGTAGTGTTTATTCTCTAACTGAACGAAATGATTGCATTACTATGAAGATCAAAACAACGGTGTACGGAGTGGCCTCGTAGGGCAGCGAAGCAAGTGCATTCTGGGAGTTGTTGTCTTTCATCCACATGAGACAAAAATACATTTTCTGTCTTTTCTCAGTCTAGAAGGCACCAAATGCAAAAATAATTTCCCATTTCTACTAAATAAATGACCCAGTTTAAATACAAAGCTTAATGCTAAACCACTGAAGTAACCCTTTAAAAGTCCAATGCCAAACTATCACTCACCATCTTAAACCAGTCTTGACCAGCTGGTAGTTTCTGCATTCATTATTAGTGTAATATCAAGCAATAATGCCAAGAAAGACTTCAAATACACAGATATAAATCCTCCAACTTTCTCACCTGCAGAGGCACTGAGAACCTACCATTTGCAATGTGGTTCTCAGCTCTCACTGACAAACAACAGTCTAGTTCAATATTGTGATAATTTCAATTATCACATTTCTAAAGGGGTGTGTTGTCAATATATGAACTTACTTAAAAGTAAGATGAATAATGAAGCCTACAAAATTACAGATACTCTCAAAAATAGCTTGGATGTTAAGAGAATTATTCTGTAAGGCATATTTACCACCTACTACATTTGGCAAGTTAGATGCTATATATAAATGCAGATGTTTTATTTTAATCTTAAAGTGAGTTGTGCAAACTTCAAAGTTTGACTATTCAAAAACTAATTCTGATCTCTCACTGGAAAGCCAAGAATAGCAGCAAATGAGTGCTGCACACAACTTCATGTTTTATAAGTCTGCTTTATGGGGGATTGAAACAGTCAAGGACATTTTTATATAGACTGAGATGCATTCATTTAAATTTCTGGCCCATTACGACAGCTGATAGATTAAGATTCTTACAATCATCTCAATGTCTTATATGTTCTATGAAATATTCTCGTACAGAATGCAAAGTAATGCGGAGCAATTCTGTAAGGCTTTCTATTAGTCGAACAAGATTCCGATGTCCTACAAACTTAAAAACAAGGGCTTTGCATGCGGTGTTATTGTTGAAATGTGAGCTGGTCTTTTTATTACCATTTCTAAAACATAATAAAATGCACACATGCATCTCTCACATGCTTTTATTTGCTATATTTCGGTATAGTACTGTTGTATGAAAATGTTGACAATGCATACAGCGGCAATTTCTTTTGTATTTTTAGCAGTAATTCAGAGCTGTGACCTTTTAAAAGTGCACAAACAGGAAAAGACGGAGAAGAGACAGCAACGTGTCTCTGCAGTTGTTAATTGCTTAATATCATATTTGATCATTAAGAGACGCAATCAGGATGTAAAAAGCAAGTGCAAACACTGATTAGCACATGCTAATGAGAGAGAGAGAGATTAGTGTTTACCTCTTGGAGAAGGAAGGCCAGAGAACAGTCTTGTACAATTACCACAGGCAAATCTGTCATTTTTTGGGCATGAAACAAGGTCTCCACTGTGGCCATGATCTGGTCGAAGCGGCCTCCAAGACCACCCAGTGTTACGATGGTGTCTATCTGCAAACAGACGAGTGGTGGGTAAATAATTTAATCAATTAACCAATGAGCAATCAGATTAACAGATGAATGAGTGATTTGGAGTGATGTTTTTCAAGTGCTGTTGCACAAACAACTGAATGAACAAGCAAACTAACCAGATGAATGAATGAGCAAATGAATGATTGTGGGAGAAAAGCAGTAGAACTTCAGGATATATGTTCTTAAAGTGCTGCTCAAACAAATGAACAAGCAAACGAATAAAAGAATGTATGGGTGTGTAAGAAGTGGATATTTATTCTTTATGCAACTCCAGAATAAATGTTTTAAAAGTGCTATTGCACCAACAAAGAAACAAACTAATGAATTAATGACAAGACAAACAAATCAGCGATTTTAGGAGCAAAGCAGTGGATTATGATATATGTAACTCCAGGATAAATGCTCTTAAAGTACTGTTGCAGAAAAAAACAATGAATCAACAAATGAATGAATGTATCAACAAATGAATGAATGTATCAACTAATTAATTAATGAATCAACAAATGAGCGAACGAACAAATGAATGCACTCATTCAAATGTATTAATAAATCAACTAATCGATGAATGAATTAACAAATGAATGGACAAATCAACAAATGAGTGTACAAACGTATGAATGAATGAAGGAACGTAAAAACGAACGAATGGACGGACAATTCGTTTGACAATCAGCAATTGTGGGAGCAAAGAAGTGGATAAAGATTTTTTAAGTAATCCCAGAATGTTTTAAAAGTGCTATTGCACCAACAAACGAACAAACAAACGAATAATGAACGACATGACAAACAAATCAGCGATTTTAGGAGAAATCAACAAACGAATGAATGAATCAAATGTATTAATGAATCAACTAATTAATGAACAAATCAACAAATTAATGAATGAACAAATCAAAAAATGTGCGCACAAATGAATGAATGAATGAATGAATTAACAAATCCGCAATTGTTGGGAGCAAAGCCGTGGATAAAGATCTTTTTAAGCAACCCCAGAATAAATGTTTTAAAAGTGATATTGAACCAACAAACGAAAAAAAACAAAAACAAAGCAACAATTTTAAGAGCAAAGCAGTGGATTATGGTTTATGTAACTCCAGGATAAATGCTCTTAAAGGGGTGGTAAAACACATTCTTTCGAAGGCTTGATTGTGTTTGTGGGGTGCAATGTAACATGTGTTCATGCTTCGTTTTTAAAATTGCATTATTTTTCATATATTTTATCTTTATTCTACACTGCTCTCTCCCTCCTTGTAAAAACAGTCTGATGGTTTCCAGGTTGTATGAAGCCAGTCCCTCAAAAATACACAATGGGCTCAGATTGGTAAGCTGACCCAGTGTGTTGTGATTCGCTAACCGCCTAGTGCACGTTTGTCGGAAACGTCACGCCCCTTACCTTTACCGGTAGTCTGTGCTTTGGGTAGTATTAGAAACAATGGTGTCAATAAAACCATACCAATTTGGCCCGAGACCCAGACAATTTTAGAGAAGATGATCAAGCAGAACCTGACTGCGGATCTATAGTAATTGCTACTGAATGGCACTGTTACTTTTGTATTTTTAGAACGATTATAGCCAAATATCTGTCGCAAGTATGAACACTAAACATTGGCTTTACTAGTAGTCAAATCAAACACAGAACGTACTCGGTTACTTATGTAACCTCGGTTCCCTGAGATAAGGGAAGGAGTACTGCGTCGAAGATGCATTATGGGATAGGTTCTCCTATTCTCGAATACTGAAGCATTTATAAAATCACGCAGTGCTACTGCACAGTCAAATCTCCTTATTCATACTGGGCTCATAGAGGCCAGCAATTAAGGGGAAAAAAAATCAGTCATGCATTGAGCATATGAAGATCCAGATGCCTAACTAATAAGGACGGGTTACCCGTTAATACTTATTATTATACAGCAAGGATCTGTGCCTGCAGCGCAGGGACTTCCAGGCTGTAGAATCTGGTAAAAGTAGATGGTGAGGACCAGCCTGCCGATCTACAGATGTCACCAATAGACACTCCACTAGACCATGCCCAGGAAGAGGCCATGCCTCTGGTGGAGTGAGCTTTGACACCTATGGGACATTGAAGGCCCATAGTATCGTATACTAGCGCTATTGCGTCAACTAGCCATCTGGTTAGACTTTGCTTGGTGACCGGAAGTCCCTTAATGCGGCCACCAAAGCTTACAAAGAGCTGCTCCGACTGCCTAAAGTGGGAGTACCGCTCAATATATGCTCTGAGCGCCCTAACAGGGCAGAGCAGGTGTAACTGTCTCTCATCCTCAGAGGGTGGAAGAGCAGAAAGAGTGATTACCTGTGCTTTGAATGGTGTTGAAAGCACTTTAGGCACATAGCCATGTCTTGGTTTGAGGATGACTTTAGAATCACCTGGGCCAAATTCTAGACATGATGTGTTCACAGAGAGCGCTTGAATGTCACCAACACGCTTAACTGATGCCAATGCTAATAGCAGGGCGGTTTTCAGTGAAAGCGGTTTTAGTTCAGCCGTCTGCATTGGTTCGAAGGGAGGTCCTTTTAGTGCTTGTAGGACCAATGAAAGGTCCCAGGATGGCACCGTAGGAGGGCGAGGAGGGTTAAGCCTCCTGGCTCCCTTTAAGAATTGTATAACCATGTCATGTCTGCCTACTGATTGGCCAGCTATAGGCGTATGAGATGCGGCAATAGCTGCTGTGTAGACTTTGAGTGTGGATGGAGTGCGTCCTGCATCCAACATCTTGTAGAAAAACAAGTATCTGTGATATCTCACATGACACTGGGTTATGGTTCCTGGCTGAACACCAGTCAGAGAAGACTGGCCATTTAAGGGCATAGAGACGTCTAGTAGACAGGGCTCTAGCTTCACCGATAGTGTTCAGGACACTCACTGGGAGGTTCTTGAGCTCCCCTTGAGGGGCCAAACATGTAGCGCCCACAGTTTGGGACGGGGGTGCCATATTGTCCCGTTCGCCTGAGATAAGAGATCTTTTCTCAGCGGGACTGACCAAGGGGACGCTGATAGCAGCTGAATCAGTTCGGGAAACCAGTGGTGGGTTCGCCAGAGTGGAGCCACTAGCAGAACTGTGTGCCCGCATTCCCTGATTCTTTTTAAGACTTGGGGAATGAGTGGTACTGGTGGAAAAGCATAAAGCAGGCAGCTGGGCCATTCGTGGGCCAGTGCATCCTTGCTCTTTGAAAAATAAATTGGGCAATGACAGTTGTCTTCGGAGGCGAAGAGGTCAACCTCTGCCTTCTCGAAAACATTCCATATCATTTGAACCGTTTGGGGATGGAGGGACCATTCCCCTGGGGACACGAGGCCCCTGGAGAGCATGTCTGCTCCCTGGTTCAGTCTGCCCGGCACGTGCACTGCTCTTAGCGAATGCATTCTGTCTTTCGCCCATAGGAGATGTCTGACCTGTTGGCTGAGCCATCTCGACCTGAGCCCGCCTTGGCGATTTATGTAGGAGACCACTGTCGTGTTATCCGTACGGACTAGGACGTGATGACCCAAAAGACGTGGTGAAAAAGTCTAGAGGGCTAGCACTACTGCCAGCATTTCTAGGCAGTTTATGTGCAACCGTGACTCCGTGCTCGAC
Organism: Romanogobio albipinnatus; assembly: GCA_023566225.1. Taxonomy (NCBI): domain Eukaryota; kingdom Metazoa; phylum Chordata; class Actinopteri; order Cypriniformes; family Gobionidae; genus Romanogobio; species Romanogobio albipinnatus. The sequence goes on along the minus strand of CM042260.1, from coordinate 23,430,536 downwards.
CATGAGCCGAAGGCCGGTTCGCCCTCGCACAGAGCACCCCAACCCGTGTTGGAGGCATCTGTGGTGACCACCATCCGTCTGGAAACTGTTCCCAAGCTCACCCTCGACTCGTAGAGGCGGGGATTTGACCACGGGGCCAGGGCTTTGACACAGCCGCGGCGCACTTTGATCCAAAGCTGGCCTGAATGCCACGCTTGGGGAGGAACCTGTGATTTCAGCCAGTAATGCAGGGGGTGCATACCCAGCTGAAGTACTGGAGAAGCTGATGCCATAAGGCCTAGCATTCTCTGAAAAATTCTCAGGGGTCTGTTGGTTCCTGATTTGAACGAGTGTGCAAGCTGCTGTGTAGTCAGAGCACGTTCGTTTGATAGCCACGCCCTCATTTGGGCTGAGTCTAAAATCGTTCCCAGAAAAGGACTGCTTCCTGTGATCAGGGTCCAGCGTGATCTTAGGCCGGGGACCCTGACGCTTGGGTGGGAAGCGCTTTGCCTGGTGATGACACTGACGTTGGTCATAAGGTGGGCGGAGCTGCACGGGAGCAAGCGCGAGTGCGGTCGCAGATCTGAACTGCTGTTGCTGCTGCTGGTACGGAGCTCTCTGCCGAGTTGAAGAGGCGGCGCTGGCTCTTTTGGGCAGAAAATGGCTCATCACCTGCGACGCTTTCTGCGCCGTGGTGAAGCGTTCCGCGAAACCGTCCACCGCGGGAATGAACAGACCATTCAGAGAAATGGGAGCATCGAGGAAGGCAGTTTTATCGGCCTTCTTGATCTCTGTGAGGTTTAACCATAAGTGGCGCTCTAACACCACGAGACTGGCCATCGACCTGCCTATGGCCTTGGCGGTGGCCTTCGTAGCTCGAAGGGCCAGATCTGTGGCGCTTCGGAGGTCACGAAAAACCTCCTGATCTGGACCGGACTCGTCCATAGCCCGAAGGAGCTTCACCTGGAACACCTGCAGGACCGCCATCGTGTGGAGAGCGGAGCCTGCTTGGCCGGCGGAAGCGTAGGCCCTATTTGCCAAGGCCAACATGGTATGGCAGGGCTTAGAAGGGTGTGCGATTTTGGGCTTACAGCCTATCGCGGAGGGTGGGCAGAGGTGTGCAGCCACCGACTCTTTGAGCGGCGGGAGCTTCTCATAGCCCTTCTCGATAGCGGCGTCAATGGTGGAGAGCGCGTGCTAGGTGGATGGGCGGAGGCAAGTGGAGTAGGGAGCGCGCCATGACTTCGCCAGCTCCTGGTGCACCTCAGGGAAAAAGGGGGCCGCTCTCTGCCGAGGGGCTTGCTGGCGCCCCGGGAGGTACCATTCATCGAGGCGGCTGGGTGTGGGCTCTTCAGGGGCTGCCCAGTCCAGGCCCAGCTCGCCAACAGCCTTATAGAGGACACGGATTAGCTCGGTGTCCGCACCAGCCTTAGCCACGTCATTGCGCTGCTGAGATGTCGAGGGGGTGGGGTCGCCAACGGAGCCCGACCATTCCTTGGCATCGGAGGCGACGAGGGACACGGAATCATCGTGTGGATCGTCATCATCATTGCCACCGAATGAGACCAGGTCCTCGGTGTCGAGCGGAGGAAGCAGGTCTGAACGAGAGAACGCTACTGGAGAAACGTCTCTCTGAGGCGAGGACGAGGCACGCGGGCACTGGGCCGACGTGAGCTCGCCCGCTTCAGTATAGTCAGCCCTCTGGCTCCGATGCTTTTTCCACCGGGGTTCGGATGAGAAAGGGAGCGGGAGAGCGCAAGGGTAAAAAGGGAAACGTGTTTAGCATGCCTGTAGAGCCTGTTGAGATTAAAAAAAAGTTTGTAACGTTAGGTTTTTGTCGGATAACGTTAAGTATGAATGAGCATTTAACAAACTGGTTTGCAGAGCCAAACAGTGTTGTCATCTGTGTACTTTCTTGCTACAACGTACAATTAACAATACAAACTATTACAGGAAAACACATCGACGGAAAAAAAATCATACAGGTTGTGGCCCGTAAACAGCTTCTTTTTAAATCCATCTTTCAGGACAAGCCGTTTTGTGCGAATCCTTCATTGAACTCGCAAAGATTGTGGAAGCTTTCCTCCGTGAAATGTGCAGCAGGAGCCGCGCGTGCCCGTCGTGCATTCACATACTGGCAGTGTTTGTCTCGCAGCTGAAGCGCGGTTCGTGTATTGCAAATACAGACAAATATAGTCCATTATGTCACATTTTCCGGTCTTCTCCTCCTTCAGACCCCTGTCTGTCTCGTGCTTTGATTTATGATGGGCAGCATATATCTGCTGCAAATGCGACCGGTTCCCCTCTGTCTCATACACACATGCATATAACATGTTGTATGTTAAACACACTGCAACGCATCCCCGTCCCTAGGAAGGCTGAACAAAGTGAACCTGCAATCCAGATGAAAATAACAGCGTTTCGTCGGCATTGCGGCAACAACACTCCAACTATACTATACTAACTAAAGCACAACAACGCTTCCCTGCGGCGATACAAAATGGCCTCGCCCCCCCTTATTTAATAATCTCGGAGGAGGGGTTTATGTAAATATTGGGGCTGGTGATGTCAGCAACCCTGGAGGATGTCTAGTAGTCCGTACCGGCCGTTTGCTGTAGTCCTTAGAAATTGATTTCTTTAAAAGCAAATATCTCTCTTTGCTTTAAACTTTGAAACTTTGCAGATGTTGTTTATGCTCAAACAGCTACATTACACACTAGCTAAAGTTAGAAAAGTGAATTTGAGGTCTATGACCCCTTTAAGTACTGTTGCACAAACAAATTAATGATCAAACGAATAAATGGATGAATGAACAGATGAATGAGCAAACAGGTAAATGAATGAGTGATTGTAAAAACAACTGAACAAAGAAAACAAATTAATGAATCAACTAATTAATTAATGAATCAATAAATGAATGAAAAAATCAACAAATGAGCGAACAGACGAATGAGTGAATGAATGGATGGACAAACAAATCCACAATTGTGGAAGCAAAGAAGTGGATAAATATTTTATAAGCAACCACAGAATAAATGTTTTAAAAGCACAAATGAATGAATGAACGAACAGACAAACAAATCGAGCAAAGCAACGGATGAAGGCTGTTTCTGCAACTCCAGAATATATGTTTTAAAAGTGCTGCTGCACCAACTAGTGAACGAACTAACAAACAACTGAATGAACAAACGTACAAACGAATGAGTGCTTGTCGGACGTAGATTCTGCAAGTCGAGGATAAATGTTCTGAAAGTGCTGTTGCAAATTTGCACCGTAGCTTTTTCCTTCCCACCGCAGCCAAAAAATGATGTGTGTCTTCACTAAACAACAGAGTCATACATTATAGAGAGTATTCCGAGGGAACAGAGTGGACTGGAAAACGTTGACTTGGCAGAATGTCTTTGATATTTGCTCCCGGGACCATTTGTCTGACTGCTGCAATGTACCTATCACCCTGTGAGATCCAACAACTCTACGAGACAAAAAAAAACCTCTTTAAAATGCACAGAGGGTAATCAACATCTCACTGCCAGCCCCCACTGGCTCGTTTAAATAGCGGGACTTATGAGACATCTGACACATAAATTGTTCACGTTACAGTGCCTCTGTAATTATGTGGACTGATTGCAAAACTTTTTTAAAAAGCGAAGCAGAAATGATATGTTCACAACTTACCTGCAAAGTTTAATGCACCATTTCAAACTTTCTCATGATGACAGCTCAAATTTGGTTTATAACCAAGCACAAGTCAGAGACTCCCAGACGAAAAGTCTCACAGAGCCATTTTTGTAATTATTGGCATAACATCTGGTCCACTTTGCAACTTATCCTGTCCAAGAACTGATCAATTAGATAGGAAGAACTTGTAAAACAACCAACCACAGCTGTCTTGCCCTTTTTGGTGTGCAACATATATGCAACATTATTGTCGATGAACTGAGGCTGAGACACCCAGATTGGGGTCAACACTTTAAAACAAGCAGATACATAAACATTTCAAGCTGTAGTAATGTTTTAGACATTGAAAGACTGACAGAGAATCAAATGACCTCACTCGTTACCCTCGGCGCTAAGCTTAGTCACTTCTAGAAGTGTTACTTGTCTTTTGTGAGAGCTTAAAAGACACAAAAGGTAGCGCTGAGATACAGAGGGGAATATAAACACAATAGGAAAAGCTAGAAGGCCATAGTATGCATGTAGATTGAGCTTGAGGCTCGTATATTGGTAAAACTCTGGAGTGTCTGTGACGGTGATGGGCATCTCTGTGAGGACCAACAGACAGTCTGACAAGCCCAGAGCTCAGACTGGGGTTTAGAGGAGGAGCAGACAGACACACACACACACACACACACACACACACACACACACACACACACACACACACACACACACACACACACACACACACACACACACACACACACACACACACACCACACAATATCCATACAAAACCTCTTTGACAGCTCCTGGAGGATGTGAATTCACATTGAAGCTGAGGTGTGAGCTCGCCTTTTATGTTTGACAGGTAAAAAAAAAAAGTGAAAATGCAAACCGCGATCCTTCTAACTCAGTTCTCACAATGAATTTGAGTTTCCACTTTTCTTTCCATTGTAACATACTCATCTCCATACTTAGATTTTGTGTTCTAGTACACATATTCCCTGCACCTCAGCTTGGCAGCGCAACACACTTTGATATGGTATCCCAAAGGCCCAGTTTAAACCTGGTAACATTCATTTCAAATGTTTTCTGTGATAAGACATTTATTTTAGGACTGCATGCATCATTAACTATGTCAGTCGCTGTGTTTTTTTTGGAAAAGCCTTGAAGTGCAATTAATTATATTGAATTTGCACTCGTAATGTTTGTCAAATATTAAAAGTATATATATTTTTTAAAAACTGTACTTGCAGATTATTGGCGGATGAGCAGATAATAAGCAGCGGATGGTGTCCCACTCGGTTTAAAATAGTTTGAATATAAACACTTATTATAGGAGTACATTAGAGATTCAGGATAAGACAAAAACAAGTTTGGAAGATGGACTCATGATGTACTTGCTCATTATATACATATCTGAAAATTTTGAACAAAGAAAAGTTACACTTATCTTATTGGGCCGATAACTATAACATTAAAAACTGACATATATTGGTCGATACCAATGTGGTGGACGATACTGTACTGTATATCGTCCATCCCTAGTTGTTATGCTACAGATGCAAAGTGGTCACGTGTTTCTCACTACCACCGAATGTGGTTTTAGTAATACAATCACAAAACGCGGATCACTTGTGGTCTGATCACCTGAGATGGATATTAATCCAAGGTGCAAATGGGGTCAAAAAGTTGGGGAGCGGGTCTGAAGCATAAGAGAGAAACATCCAGACAGACATAGAGAGATACAGCCGAGGAGAGATAGAGTCCAACCTGCAATTTCTGTGCTTTGATCTCCTCCACCATAATGGCCAAGCACTTAGTGAAGTCTGTCAGATCCTGGTCTGGCGTTTCGATTAGCTTGCAGTTCTGGATAAAAAGAAGTGAAATTGGAAGACAGTATGTGGATAGCTGACAAATAAAACATAATCTTTTACCAAAATTCTTGATGTTGATTTAAAAGTTCTATGAATGCTGTAATTGGTCAATACCTTTTGCACAATTTTTACACACATTTTATTTTAACACAATCTAATGATGCGTTAAACGCCAGATTCAGCAAAGGATTCAAGCAAATCAAGGAAAGGTGTAAACGTAATGAGCGTTATATCACTTGCGGCATGCAAATAGTATCTATAATGAGCCTAATTTACATCGACAGGAGGAAAAAAAATCATGGTGGCTTAATTTTTCATAATCTCTGGACATTTATTACCTCTTAAACATCATAGAAGGATGTTTGTGACAAAAAAAAATGCATGTTTGGGCTGAAGTATTGTGAGGAAAAAGTGACGACTACTACAAAATATTTAAATATTTCAGAATTTGATGTGACCAAAAAAATCTGATCAAGTATTTTGATTAAAAAATGGCACAGCCTCTCAGATTTTAAAAAAGTTCAGAAACTTTAAAGTTGATACACTACAGACTGCCTTCTTGCTTTTTGTCTGATTGCACTTTGTGTTTTGTAAATGGGATCTTTTGCTGTGGGAATTCTTTGAGTGTCAGGAAGGGCAGAGGTGAACGTTGCTCATTTTCAGTCTCAGTTCCCTCGTACTGCTGCACATACATGGCCGTCGCAGGTGACTTCTCAATCGCAGCAGGTACCACAAAATCCTGCATCCAAACGCCAGCCAAGGAGCTTGTTTCTGTTCTTTTCTTTATCCTCCACAGAGCATCACTCTAGTTTTTATTCCTTTTCAAACCCATTTAAATTCAGGCGTCATGGTCTGTCAAACTTCGGTTCCCCCAAAAGCGCATACACCGGCTTAGGAGTGACATAAAAATGCATGTATGCAGGATTATAACAATGCAAATAACCTCTGGTACTCATTACTTAGCAGATGGTTTTCATTCAAACTGACGTACAGTACACTAATTTCAGAGACGGTCCCACAGGAGAAGTGCATTGCTCAAGGGCACAGTGGAGACCTCTCTGTAACACTTGACTTCACAGGTTCACCAGCTTTGTTAAGAGCTTTAGCCACTAGACTGATACCACAGCACACTGCACCTTTCTGGAATGACAGGAAGTCAGTGGTGTGAATCTGTGAAATCTACATGACTTGAGGAAGTGAGTGGCAGTAAAAGGACAAAATATGAATCTCAATCAGGAAGTGTTTTCGGCCCAAGTTTGTGTGCCAGATAAATAATATTGCAAAAGAGCTTACATTAATATTTAACATATTTCTATATCAGGACAAGGGTTTTTGGAGAATTGATGGATATACAGTATTTATACCAGAGGCTCTCAAAATTGTTTGTCATACTGAAGTACAAAAAGTGCTTAAAATCAAACACTGAAATTCATTAATATTACAATGAACTTTACAGGCCAAGTATTATGCAGAATTATAAATATGCAATAGGTTGAATAACCATTTAGAAACCGGAATTGTTAATTTTCCTCTTGATTTTCAATGGTTTCATGCTCTAGGCCAGTGATTTTCTAATATTTTGATGTCAAGGATCCCCAAAAGATGCTATGATACTAAAATATAGAAGCAGCTATACATTTTAAATGTACAAATACTATGTACAATGCCCAATTATACTGCATGCAATGTGTGAAATTAAAAGACAATGTTTCCAAAATTAAAGGGTTAGTTCAGCCAAAAATGAAAATTAGCTCATGATTTACTCACCCTCTGGAGGAAGCTAGATATTTTACTTTATAAAGTTTTAAATATGGATATTTTTCTTACACAAACCCATCGCTTCGCTTTAGAAGGCCTTTATTACTCCCCGGAGCCGTGTGGAGCAGTTATATGGTGGATAGTTCAATTCAATTCAATTCAAACGACAATTCACTGCCATTATAAAGCTTGGAAGTACCAGGACTTTTTAAATATAACTCTGATTGTATTCGTCTGAAAGAAGAAGGTCATATACACCTAGGATGACTTGAGGGTGAGTAAATCATGGGCTAATTTTCATTTTTGGGTGAACTAACCCTTTAAAGAATTACCTTATTCTCATTATACTGAAGACGAAGCAAATTATTAAACATTTTCTGGAAATATTACTAATTTCATTATAAATAATTTCATGATACTTAAGATTAAGAATAAAATAATAAAAAGAATATATAAAATAATATAATTTTTATGTTAATTAATTACGTTAGTTTATTATTATTTATTATATATTTTGTAGTGCTGTCAAATCGATTAATTGTGATTAATAACATCCAAAATAAAAGTTTGTGTTTACTTAATATGTGTGTGTACCTTGTATTTATTATATAAATACACACACGTGATTGTATATATTTAAGAAAAAAAATGTGTATACATAAAATATTTATATATATAAATTACATACAAATATATACAGTATATACATGCAAATATTTTTTAATGTGTGCATATTAAAATATACATAATTATACACAGCACACACACATATATTATGTAAACACAAACTTTTATTTTGGATGCAATTAAATCGTGATTAATCGATTTGGCAGCACTAATATTTTGTTAATATATTATTTTATCACATTAACTTTGAAAGCCCTAAAAACACTTTAAACCAAAATTTGCTGCCTTTTTTTTCTTTAAAAAATCCTCCTGGCGGTCCAAAGTTTGACTGAAACTATCTTTAAAGCCAACAACTAAAATATGGGAAGTAATACTATGCTGAACTATGTCATATGTTTAATCAAATGGTAGATATTTATCACTTCATTGAGCATTTTAGCAACGATAATGAAAGAATAACTGCAAATCGTTTTGTATATCTTTAACTTTAATGATTTGGATATAGGAATAATCCCCAAAACAACTAGAGAGATAGATAGAACAAATGAGTAAAACAAATGAAACATATGAAAACATATGGACATAAAAAGAAAGTAAGAGAGACATCACGAGAGAGAGTCAGCTTACCTTTTCTGTGTAAAATGCCTTGACCTCTGGCAGGATTGAATCAAAGTCTCCATTTATGTAGTCTGGGAGAAAACTTCATGGGAAGAGAGAGAGAGAGAGAGAGAGAGAAAATGATGTGAGAGAGAGTGGGAGAAGAGGGTGATGGGTAAAAAGGCACAATTTGTCCAGCCATCGAATCCTTTATTCATGTGAAATGAAGGTGCGTCTCTGACATGGGCCATGGAAAGCTTCAGTGACAGGACCCCACTAGAGCCATTCAACACCTGCCAGTCAAAGCACTATCTGACCACAGACATGACAAAAGCGACATAGACAGCCTCTTGACACAGTGAGGGGTTGAGAGAATTGATGCACACTGTGCCGTTGCCGTATACCTCACCCCAAACTTTTGTAACATAGATTTACGATATATATGGAGGCAATGACAAGATTTTCTTCGCTCAGATGGGCAGAGTATTCATTTTGAGAAAGGCTGATCATGTTGCGGCTTCTTTCGTTTTATTCCCAGAGAGAAGAAAGGCAGCGTGAATATCGCTAGGCATTAAAGCATAAAGACTCGATGTTATGATTTCACGGTCCACCGGGTAGTGCATGTAGCCACTGAATGAGCAGAGATGCAATGCCGAGCTGGTTTAAGAATAACACTCCAGTGGATTAAAGGTGCACTATCTTCATCTCACGGCTGAATCTGAGGCCCGACGAGGAGAACACTGGCTGTGTTAAAAACAGGTTGTGTGGGGAAAAAAGCTAGTCCAATGACACCAAATTGACACTAAGCTTGCTAAGACAAGATCAGTTTCACTACTGTTTACATTTCATAAATGGAATCTAATTCTTGGACTAAACCAGGGGTCTCAAACTCATTTTACCTGGGGGCTGCTGGAGGTAGACTCTGGGTCAGGCTGGGCCGCATCAAGTATTCCACAAAAAATTGTTTAAAAAAAAAAAGTAGCCAAAAAATTAGTATTCCTAGTGAAGTAGTAAAAGTAGTCCAAGTAAGTAAAAGTAAAGTAAAAGTAAGTAAAAGTTATTCCTAGTAAGTAGTAAAAAAAAGTATTCCAAAAAAAGTAGCACAACTGATCCAATCTTATCAATCTTTATTATTAACAGTTCTTCATCATGAATGTTTCTTCTGAACATGATCTGTTCCTCACAATTTGAACTTTCCTTCTGAACATGAACGGTTCTTCAGAACATAGGCTTCTCTTGCCTATTTTAAATATAGCCTATAGATATTAAATCATTATGTAATAATGAAATAATGAATGATTTTAATTTTATTTCAAATAATAGACTAATTCAAAGCAAGGCTGTAACCAGGTCAAACAGAACAGAGAATGAAATTCTACGTCTAATTCTAGTTCTATTTGCAAACAATATTTGCATTAATTTGTGTCAAATATATTATTAGTCCCGAGATTCTTCGCATGAGTGAATAAATACATATATTCGCTATCAACAATTGTGTTGTGTTCCCTAGTGGTCTGGCGGTAGAATTTTTGTACACCGTGTCAAAGGTTTCGAGTTCTAATCCGCCCTAATATAGTTTTTTTTTTTCTTCATTAAAATGAAAGATGTTCATCAATAATTGTATATTAAGAGCAGGAACATTGCATGCAATTTGGTTTGTGATTTCACTGGAAAGAATAGAGTCTCTCTCCACAACAGCATTAATCGATAGATTGACGCGCTCGTCTGTGTGAAGACTGCACGAGCCAAAAGAATGTAAACCCCGCCTACTTTGATTTGATTGGACATCTCAATCAGCCTCACATTCTGTTCCTGTCGATCACACGGTGACAACCAATTATACTGCATGAGGGAGGGGTGAGCCAACGTGCTCTCTCTCTCTCTCTCTCTTACTTAACGACTCAGCAAAAAGGTGCTTTTCAGAACAACACGCGGGCCGCACTAACACTAAACTTTGATGTCAAGCAGGGGGCCACAAAATATCATCCCGCGGGCCGCAGCGAGTTTGAGACCCCAGGACTAAACATTAAACACCAATGTTTACAATTGCGCACATAAAGTATTCTTGGTTGGTAAAATTAAGGTTGAACCACTATCGTCACATGGGGTATTTTAACAATGTCTTTACTACCTTTCTGGACCTTGAAAGCGGTAAAAACGTTGCAGTCTATGTGGGGTCAGAAAGCTCTCAAATTTCATCAAAATATCTTAAAGGGATAGTTCACCCAAAAATGACAATTCTGTCATCATTTACTCACCCTCAAGTTGTTCCAAACCTGTATGAGTTTCTTTGATCTGCTGAACACAAAAGAAGATATTTAGAAGAATGTTTGTAACAAAGCAGATAGAGCAACCATTGACTACCATAGTAGGGGGAAGAAATACTATGGTAGTCAATGGTTGCTCTATCCGCTTTTTTACAAACATTCTTCTAAATATCTTCTTTTGTGTTCAGCAGATCAAAGAAACTTATACAGGTTTGGAACAACTTGAGGGTGAGTAAATGATGACAGAATTTTCATTTTTGGTTGAACTATTCCTTTAATTTGTTTTTCCAAAGATGAGCGAAGCTGCTTTGAAACGATATGTATCGTGAAAAGCGCTATACAAATAAATTTGAATTGAATTGAAAAGTTTGATGTTGACTAGTCATGGCCTATAGAGGGCGCAACTGACAGGATAAGAAAATCCACTTTTACGCTTAGTTTCCAAACAGTTAAAATGACAAATAAATGCATACTCCGAAACATGTTTGATTATACCATCTGGATGCTCAAAATTGATCGGGTGAATGCATGTTTTTAACTGCTTATTGTACACGCAAATGAATCGCCGTTCTAAAGAAATGCATTGCTGCATTGTAAACCACACACACATACAGACAGTAGATCACACATCACGTGCAGATCGCTAGCACAGAATCATTCAGTAACGCAGAAATTTATTTTAACACTATTCTGTGATTTATCAATAAAATAACTTAGAAACTGAAACGTTCTAGCATATATTTATTAGTAACTAAAACCCACAGCTTCACTATTAGAGAGAGATGCTGCCAGGTAGAATCACTAATGCATTTAAATCTGTGAGAAATATAACGACCTGAAGACAAAAGAACTGATAAAAATAAGCAGTTATGTAGGAGCGATAACCTTGTGGGCAGTGCTGTGTCATATGCCATAGCTGCACACAAGGAAACCCGTGTTCAGTCTCAGGCTCTCAGCTCGAGGTTCAGGCTTATTTGTTCATTAAAGGGTAACTTCAGTGATTTAGCATTAAGCTTTGTATCAGTAGACACCCAGTAGTATATTTGAATTATGGTAGTTTTCCCCCTCATATCCCCCTGAGATGAGATAATTATGCATTTTATTTCTGGGAAAAATTTCTGGACGATTTTTGACCAGAGCCTAGAGACTACAGGAGCTAGTTCCGCATGTTTTCAACCCGCCCACAGGGGAGGGTTCTCATTCACAGAATGTAAATGCGCACGGCCGCTGCCGCTCGGCTCGGGCATTCATAACGGAGCGATACAGACAAAGTGAGTGTTTCAACTTTTCAATGAATTCCTATCAAAGTTTAGCTTCCACATGCGATCTGATAACGTGCCAGATAGGCCACGCGCAGAGAATGACAGCCACGCTAACCTCAGCTCTGCTCTGCTTGTGATGAATGAAATCTGACTCCTGCTGTGTCTGTGACGTGACTTTTCGTAACTATGAATATCAAAAAGAAGGGATAACCAATAGCCAAGTGATAACCAATAGCCATGGCTTTGGGAGTGGCCTCGTAGTGCAGCGAAGCAAGTGCATTCTGGGAGTTATTGTCTTTCATACACATGAGACAAAAATACATTTTCTGTCTTTTCTCAGTATAAAAGGCACCAAATTCAAAAATAATTTCACATTTCTACTACATAAATTACACAGTTTAAATACACATTCATCTTCCCAGCGCTGAAGTGCCCCTTTAATGGTGTCATCAGCGACTAGTCAACGCCAACTTGACTGACATCACACATAAATGTCAACTTTAAAAAAAGTAATGAACAACTAGTCAGTAATGAAACTGATTTGTCTCTTAGTTGGAAACTTTATGTGTTTGATTCACTAAAAATAACTGATTCAAAAGAGACATTCGTTCAGGATTTAGACTACACAACTAGCACTGCATGCGTTTGGTTCACATAACGAGTACACGCGGTATGTTTTTTATTCACTAAAAGGAACGGGCTAATACGAGTCATTTGTTCAGGAATTGGACAACACTGATCACGGTGTGTGCTTTGCAATGTAGATTCAGTAGCACTGTTACACCGTTATTAAATACTAGTTCAGGAAACTGCCAATGGAACATTCTGTCCGTAACAGTGGAAAAAAGTGAAAACCATTAATGGAAGCGTTAAATGTAAATATAAAAGTGATCAAGCATATTATATCATGTTAAGATTCAACGTGTTTATAATTTGTGCACCTACTAATTGTATTATAAACCCCTATTAATCTTTCTGCCAAAAAAAGTTGGATCATCTAGAACACTTCTGGCTTTGATCCAGGGTTCAATGTGCGAGAAAAAGCAATTCAAAGCAATGAACCGTTTTAAAGTTTCCTGTTGTGTGCTCTCCAACAGACTCCCCGTTAAACACGAAACCATAAATAACCCTCAGCAGTGACAGTTCTGCGGCCACATTAAGGTGAAGCTAAATTAAACCTTTCCTTTTGACATTTTATCAGCAAAACAGCTCTTCCCACCGTAGAGCTCAAATTGGAGGCAAAATACACCTCTTTTACATTCAAATTAAAGTGTCACTTAAAGTTAATCGTAACGCAGGGACTATACCTCGTTGGAAAAGAACTCGATTTGGACCGGCACAGAGAAAATTTGAATTAAGAATTGAAGTAATTCCAGAAGGTCAAAACCAACGCCAATGGGAGAACCTGAGATCAAACACCCTGTCGCATCAGATGCTTCATTCATTTTGTCACAGCCCAAAGAGACTAGACAGACGAGATCACAGTTATAGGTCTGGCTTCCTTGTTTTTTCCTTGTTACACACTCTAAAATAACATCAATGAGGATGTGGAGAGGTGAAAATTGGGCTCCCAAGTGACATTCAAGAACAAAACTTGTTTTTTGATGCAGCCTCTCTTTTCTAATAAGTGATGTGACTGTTCATCAACAGGGGAGCTTCGTATTGGCTTCATTTCGCGCAAATTCCGCTCTATTTTTTTCGTCAATAAGCCCACTCAGGACTTAAATAACAGATCGCCTGCTTTATGCCTGGCAGATTCACACACCCCTCAGAAGTCCCCTCAAGAGACCTCTTCAGCTGTTGCTTCATTACAGGCAGTCTGGTGAAATCATAAAGCCGCCCCTCCTGAGTGGATCATCTAAACAGACGATCAGCTTTTGATTATGCCTCAGAGTTCATTTTCGACTTCTTCACAATCAGCAAAGGTCACAGAAGTACTTTCGAAAAACTACAGCTGCACAACAAGTACCGAGCTGAAGTACTGTACATTACTGTGCATCCATAGGTGACGTACCCTGTGTCCGGATAAGTGTACTGAACTTCCCTGCTTCATATTATGCATAGTCCCGATTACAAAGATTTTACCACTACTGGCTGAAGTCTTTGATAATTTAGTACAACTTTAATAGATGCACATTTCATTGTTGGTTTCCTTTTTTTAGTAAGCATTATTACTTATTTCATATGTGGTAGCCAATCATAACAGCAGTAATTTACAAACACGAGTCTTAAAAGAATGGACAAAAAACAAGCTATTTAATTGTAAGAGAAAAACGTTTTTTTTTTGTACTAAATCACAGCAAAACAATCTAAAATACTAATATATGTGTAACATATATATTTCACCATAATAAGTCTTCAGTGCCACATGATCCTTCAGAAATTTAGGAAAAATCTTTCTAATATGCTGATTTGCAGCTCAAAAAACATTTCTTAATTTCTTATCAATGTTGAAAACAGTTGAGCTGCTTAATATTATTTTAGCATTGCAATAAATTTTTTTAGCCTAGAAATCTAGATGCACCCTAGCGGCAGCAAATCTAATTTGCAGCCAGGGCGTCTAGCAACTCTCCGTTGGCTTGCGAGCTGGAAAAACCAAACTCTGGTCAGGCCAATCACATCATGTATAGAGTCGGTGGGCGGGCTTAACATAATGACGGCAGAGTTGCGGCGGTTCCACGTGCTACTTGTAAACAAAGAAGCTGAAGAACAGCGGTCTTCGAATCAGCTTTGGCCGCGACTCAGATATGGCGAAAGTTTAATCTATCAACTAGCTCCGCTTCACCTTCTTTGTTGCTCTGGTTAGTTGTAGTGCTATTATTGCGTGCAGAGGGAATTTGAAAGACAACCGTTTATCCCGCCTCTCGGATTGAGCCCGACCAATGGTGTGTTCCCAGACTCAACATCTTGATGTGGATGTGGGTCTGGCTTGTCAGGCTAAAAATGTTTAGGATTTCTTGATAAACAGAAAGTTTATAAGATCAGCTTTTGTATCAATGTAAATGGCTTTACTGTCACTGTTGATCAATTTATGCATTCTTTCTTGCTTTTTTAAGTATTAATTTCTTTCAGAATAAAATTAAATGTATAATAAAAAATAATATAGTGAAAAAGTGACATGACGTGAAGGCCAAGTATGGTAACTCATAATCAGAGCAATTGGCCTCAGAATTTAATCCATCCAAGTTAGCGCACACACATTAGGAGTAGTGAGTACTTCAGTCTTCAAAGGCCCCTTCAGTCACTTCCTGCCGGTATTGAGAATCAAACCTTCGGGTAACCTGCCTGACTCTTCTAAACATTAGACCATGACTGCCCTTATAAATATAAATTACATGCATATATGTTTATATAATTTTTATATAATATATAAAATATATTAATATAATAGAAGGTGAGGTCAGAATTATTAGCCCCCTTGGTAAATATGATCAAAGATGGCTTTAAAAATTATTAGTAATGCATTGTTTATCCTTTTGATCTTTCATTCCAAAAATTCACAAAATCTAACCTTTCATTGAAGTAAAATAATTGAAAGTGGGGGGAAATGAGAATGAAATTGTCCAACCATGACTTCTTGTTTCACAGGAGTATAAACACAAAGACCAAATTCCCTTAATCATTCATCACAATGAGAAAAAATAAAGAATATAGTTCTGGTGTGCTGCAAAAAAATTGTTGAGCTTCACAAAATGGCTGTAGGAAAATAGCTAAAGCACTAAACATTTCCATTTCCACCATCAGGGCAATAATTAAGAAGTTCCAATCAACTAATGATGTTACGAATCTGCCTGGAAGAGAACATGTGTCTATATATCGCCCTAATGCATGGAGAGGAGGAGAGTTTGAGTGGCCAAAGACTCTCCACGGATCACAGATGGAGAATCGCAGAGATTAGTTGAGTCTTGAGGTCAGAAACACACACGCAAAAAGATCAAACAACCCCTATATCACTACATGTTGTTCAGGAGAGTTTCAAGAAAAATTATCCTTGCTCATCCAGAAACAAACTCCAGCATATTCAGTTTCAGACACGACTGGAACTTCAAAAGGGAATGGCTACTATCTTGTTCAGATACATGGCATCATGGATTCTATCAAATACCAACAGATAAAAAAATCTAAACCTGACGGCCTCTGCTAGAAATCTTATAATGGGCCATGGCTGGATCTTCCATCAGGACAATGATCCAAAACAAACATCAAAAACAACACAAATGGGTCACTGAGCACAAAATGAAGCTTCTGCCATTCGTCCCAGTTCCCTGACATGAATCATAGAAAATGAGTGGGGTGAACTGAAGGGAAGAAGCCTCAACAGCTCAACAGATCAGGAGAGGTTCTGTATAGAGAAATGGTCTCTGATCTCTTGTCAGGTGCTCTCCAAACTCACTTAGTAAGCATTATCACTTATTTCATATGTGGTAGCCAATCATAACGGCAGCAATTTACATATAGAAGTCTTAAAGGAATGGCCAAAAAACAGGCTATTTAATTATAAGAGAAAAAAGTTTTGTACTAAAATCACAACAGCAAAAAAAAAAAAAAAAAAAAATTCTAAAATACTAACATTAGTGGATTAAAAGAGGAAAATAAAATGTTAAATGTAAAACATGATGGCAAAGCTGAATTTTCACTTTCCCCACATTTTCAATTATTTTACTTCAATAAAAGGTTACATTTGTGCAAATTTTTGGAATAAAAGATCAAAAGGATTAACAATGCAGATTTATTTTTCACAGGCTTCTTTGTTCATATTTACCAAGAGAGCCAATAATTCTGTCCACAACTGTAATGTAATGTAATGTAATGTCATGTAATAATATAATATAATATAATATAATATAATATAATTAATATAATATAATATAATATAATATAATATAATATAATATAATATAATATAATGAATTAATATAATATATAATTAATATAATATAATTAATATAATTAATATAATATAATATAATATAATATAATATAATATAATATAATATAATATATTCATATTCATATTCATATTCATTAATAAATTCACCTTTACAATTTCTCTCAAAAATGATGATCGTGTTGGTAAGTACTCTGTATCCTTAAATTCTTTTTTACAACACCGGGAAAGATCGTTTACACTCATTTTCTTCTACTTCTTCCAGCGTGCATGCAGGTGCGATCTGTTGACAACTATGCGTCGCTCCATTGCTCTGATTGGTTGTAGGTCTATCCAATTGAGGTCTTTCCTGGTTAGGTTGAAACACGCCCCATAATCACAGCCCAATGGAGCAGTATCAGACTCATATTCTGACTAGAATTGAGTATGATGACGTCAGGCTAGAAACTTTCAGACAGAAGCTCTCACTTGTCTGTCTCTGAGCTAAACGAAGAGACAGTAGCGGTTTTAAGAGAAATGTATTTATATCCCAGTCTAACAGCTCATAAGACATCTGAACATTGGAAGATTACCCAGAGAGCAATCACTGTTGATAATCCAGACAGTCAGGGACTAGAAGCCTGTTCCATAATAATGGCCGATACCATCTGCAAATAGCAGAATAAAGCATGGTATTCTTCATGAGCTCCAAGCAATAGCGTGTTCACAGCTTCAGTTCAAATAAAGCTGAGCTTTCTAAACTAATCAAAATGTACCAGGAAAGGTCAATGCAGTAATTACATTTAAGGCACTGTGAGATAATAACAGGATATGTCTTGATCTGGGCACCAGCTCTGAAGATTTCACTCCCTGTCAGCTCCTGTTTGCACAGGGAGATTAAAAATGAATAATCACTGTGGATGCATGTAATTAGGCAAGGCCAGAGGTCTGCCAGACATATGAAATGTGTTCTGGTCCAGCATCAAAAAGACTTCTGGGAATGATCGCTGGTCTAAACCATTCAGCACTTGCTCACAAATGAGTATAACACAACAAGATGCCACAATGTGCAGACTGATTTGCAAGTATTAGTTACACACTGTAGGTTTTGTATGTCAATCAACCAAGACTGGAATCATCAATCATTATTTTCAAACTGAATTAACCAATATTTAGATTTTTTTTAAGATCAGTTTTGTAAACTGGATCAATTGATTCCTTACAAATATCTGAATCATTTAGACTGGTTTTATGAACCAAATCAACCAATTCATTAATCGATTTGAATTATTCAGATCAGTTTTGTGAACTAAATCAAACAATTCATTGAAAAGATCGGAATCATTCAGACTATTTTTGTAAACTAAATGAAGCAATTTTGATCTATTAAGATCAGTTTTGTGAAATGGATCAACTGATTCATTACAAAGATCTGAAATATTTAGACTGGTTTTAGGAATTGGACCAACTGATTCAGACCAGATTCATTCAGAGTTGCTCTGTGAACTGAATCAACCCCTTCATTGAAAAGATTTGAATTATTCAGATCAGTTTTGAACTGATTCAAACAATTCAATGGAAAGATCTAAATTATGTATACAGGTATGGAATTACATGAGGGTCAGTACATTAAAGAAATATAATTTTTTGATTGAACTATCCCTTTTAACTAATTCCTTAATTTAATCAAAGGAGAGCTAAAAAGGCACTGCATCTGTTGATGATATTCATCTTCAAATAAGGAATATTTTGCTTGTTGCTCAGACCCAATTAATTTCCAGCGAGTAGATATTCCCGAATGACACCACATATGGCTAACTGTCTGGAGAAGGCTGCTATACTCCATTCTGGCAGCTCTGAATAAAATCTACAGATGACAACAAAAGCATACGGAGTAAAGCAATGACAGGTACAAGAGAATTGATGGATGTGACATGGAACAGGGCCTGCTGTATGTGTGCATTCAAAAGATATTGTTTATTTTTTGGAGCGTCCTTTGAGGTGTCTTTGGCAGTGCTGCTGCAAGCTGATAAGCTCAAAACAACAAGCTTCTGATGATTGCAGTCGAAACATACTTTACTGGCAGTGTGCTGAATGGATCATTAGCTCCCTACGAAGACATTCTCACTCCCTTAAATATGCCTGCCTTCACAATAAACCAGCTGTTTTGCAGCAGCAGCTCAGTTTATTGTATGTGGCTTAATGTCTATTTTCTCATTTGCTGTGTTTTCAATCCTATTTTAATCATTTTGCAGGCTCAAGCTTCTTAAAATCAATATCATGCTTATCAGTTTCAGATTTTAAAGGGGTGATGAATTGAGAAATCAACTTTCCCTTGAGCTTTTGATATATAAAAGGTCATGGTAATATAAGAATATCCTGCAAGTTTCAGAGCTGAAAACTTCCTGAAAAGCTTTTATAGACACCAGGCCCAGCAAACACTCGATCTCAGAATGTGCCCGGCTATTACGTCAGAGTGTAGTGAAGCACCGCCTCAACAGAAAAAAACGCCTGATTCTGTAGCCCCACCCACCGACACGTGCCACTAACATAACACAGGCCTACATGGAGCTAAACCGGATAGACATGGATTCTAAACATAGCGCGTAAGCTTCATTCGGATTCCATATATTCGGATATTATGAATGCATGGATGAAATTTATTTTTAATAATATATCCATCTCACGTGGGGAAGACATTGCGCGTCCGTTCTTTCATTTCACCGGATTCTTTGTAAACAAGAGACTGAATTAGCAGACAGGATGAGATTAACCACACTTATGTGAGTAAAAAATGTTTGGTGTGATAGTTTTGCATTGTTACAGATCGTTTGATATCTATTGATTATGTGTACGTGTCTAACTGAACATTAGCACGCTGTCAAAGGCTGAAGAATCCTTTATTTGTGGTATTGTTGGCTCATCTCACAGACTATAACTTGTATGGGCTAGGGCTCGCAAAGCCCAACGTCCCGTGTCTATGTTTTTGTGTGTGTGTGTGTGTTTGTGTCTGATGTACGGTTCGCGCTTATATCCACCGATCAGGCGGGCCAAGTAATACAAAAATAACATTCCAATCAATCGCGGGTGGATGAGAGCTAAATCATTGTATTTGTTTGATAAAGATATTTTGCGAGCACTGTGGGACCAATCATTTCGTTTGCCGTTTCTCACAGGCTTTCAAAACAATTCCTCGTGTAGCCACAGGGGAGCTGAAGCTCATTAAATATGCTAAACTGTTATCCAGTCCTAGCCGTGGGAGTTTACTTCCAAGTCTTCAGAGTGGCACACCCATCAAAACCCAGTGTTTCTTGAGAGAGCCTCAAAACCAGGGTAGAAAATAGGCTATTACTTATTCATTATGATGTTTTTGAATGTAAAAACCAAGCGGACGCCATAACTTGACCTCAGACAACAGTATAACATTTTTTTAAAAGCCAGTTCATGACACTTTTAAGAAGCATTTTTTAAAGTAGTTAAAAGTTTTAACAGTCATTGTGATGCCCATGGGTGTAAATTTAATCTAACAGTTGCGGGGGACAATAAACATAAAATTTCTCAAGGGCAATTTTTTAAGGGGACACAAATAATACAGCCAAAATTGTACTTGTAAGTACTGTATATTTGTGGCATTTTGGTGCACTGAAAAATGATCTCATGTCCGTTTTTCTTTTCGGTGTCATTTTATCTGGCCAAAAACACAAAGTAATTATTGTTTAAATATGAGTTTAATAGTACTGAGCAAAACCCAACACAGCGGTAAATCTACAATATTAGCCTAATATAGTCAGTTCACACATAGGCTTATCGCCGTGTTAGTTGTAGTGGGTGATTAACAACAAGCTATCACAACAAAAATCGCTATAATATCAGACTTGTAGAAAAATACATTGTTATCATAATTTTTTGTCATTGCTAATTTATTAATAACTCAGCATCGTCTGATTTTAAAGAGAAAGGAATCATTTCATCCGACGTTTAAAGTGAATAAAATAGCCTTAACACTACTTACTGGAGTTCAACAACTACTGAAGAACTGTGTTCTCTCCCACCGGACTTGTGTGTGTCTGGGTGAGGTGCGTAGTGGACCAAACCACAGTGGGGCAAGAGAGGGGGGTCTCAAAATGTTTCTAAACTTAAAACAAATTTTTGCCCCGTTTGTATTGTTTTACTACATACACAATTATTTTAAGTATATATAATTATATTATTTACAATACACAATGTCGTTTTTAATTATATTTTAGGAGGGGGACAACCCTCAGATGCACCCGGGATTTAGCAGCTATTTTTACATACAAAAACAGTTTTATGCTGCTAACTTTAATTAAGGTTTATCGACAACACCTGTTGCATAAAGTTGATTATCACAATAATTTATTTCCACTTGTCTCTCCTTTCCTTTAAAAAATACAAAAATCTGGGTTGTATATAAAAAGCATTTACAATGTAATTGAATAGGGCTCATCCGTAAACATTAAAACACTCTGTTTCAAAAGTATACATAAAAACAATATGCGTATTAACATAATTTTAGTGCATTGCTTATTAACCCTTTCTGCGTGTATCCAATTTTACAAGTTCGTTGCCATGACAACTAAAACCCTAAATTGACAGTAAAAATGACAAGAACTACTTTACAGCTGACACAATTCACAAGCTGTAACAAAAGAACATTACTGCTTTTTAATTACCACAAATCAGCCTCAAACAGTAAATTCCATGCTATAATCTCGATTTTTGCTGTTTGCAAATTAAAGTCAACATTACTTTTTGCAGTAATCTCCATTAAACCACAAATGATGCTGATTAAGCTTAAAAGGGACCTATTATGCCCCTTCTTACAAGATGTAATATAAGTCTCAGGTGTCCCCAGAATGTGTCTGTGAAGTTCCAGCTCAAAATACCTCACAGATAATTTGTTCTACCATGTTGTAAATGCTAATTTATGAGTGTAAGTGTAAAAGCATGCTTTTTTCATGCATGTATCTTTAAATCCAAATGAGCTGCTTCTTCCCGCCCCCTATCCAGAAGAGGACGTAGCCTTTACAGCTCATGCCTTGGATAGGCCAAAAACGAATCATCTCTATCGCGGCCACACTCACGTGACATTGCAGTTCTTCATCATGATGAAAAGTAATTATTTGCCTGCTTTTAAAGCCATAACAGTTTAAACTTCTGCTATATGGTTTACTGAGCACACACACCCAAAGCAAGCGCACAGAAAGCTGGCCGTGAGTATTAAACTAAGTTCTCTTTCACGTCTTATTGCGCTTAAACTGTCAAATACAAACAAGATTACATATGACAAAAACACACAAAGTTTACATAAACACAGTCGTTATGTCTGTGAACGTAAACAGCAGGGAAAGAAATCGCATGTGTATATTAGATTTGTGTATTAAAGTGACAGGAACATAATATACAGTATCTGCTGCTATATATGCTGTTAATATGAACTGAAAAACAAAAGAAAACAGAAAAGTCATGGGCGGGCTTCTGGAACCACTCTTTTTGAGAGACTGTTTGTGATTTATGGGGGTAATAAAAAAAGGAGTGGGTGGATTTAACAAAAGACAAACATTGTCTCAAAATTCATGATCTTTCCAAATGTAAAGACCCCAAAGTTACCAAAAGAGTCAATACAATTTTATTTTTTTTTGGGAGCTTGACAACTAAGCATTCTTTTTCTAGGTGCCCAAATAAAAACATTTAAGTTTGGTGGGACATGAGAGTAAGCAATGTCAGAATTCAAATTTTTGGACAAACTATCCCTAAAATTAAGAAATGCTCCAGTTTGTGTTCAGTCCCATTACTTAGTTGTGATTTCCGTTAATAGAGTTTGGTGGGACATGAGAGTAAGCAATGTCAGAATTTAAATTTTTGGACAAACTATCCCTAAAATAAAGAAATGCTCCAGTATGTGTTCAGTCCCATTACTTAGTTGTGATTTCCGTGCTTGGAGAGTCAGATATTCAGCTTTGTTAGATATTAGAATGAGAAGGGAACCCAAACAAAAGAAAACAATTGGAAACCACTCAGGAGGGGAGAGAAGTACCCAATTTGGAGGCCTTGAGATGAATCTGGCCTGTCAGCCACTGACAAAAGGTGATGGATTAGGAGTTAAGTCCTCTGAAAGCACTCTGGCAAGCAGGATACTCCTGAGGCCTCCTACAAGTCCAGCAGTTCTGAGAATGAACATGTGCAATGACACCAGAACCTTGACATAACCAGATCCGTCGCTGCCCTCCAAGTCAATAGTGATGGAAGCCAAAATAGGTTCTCACCTCTCTCGACGACCCTCTGTGAGGTGGTACAGATGATTGGCACCTCCGTCAGCACATGCCCGGATCTTGGCTGAAACGGCAAAAAAAGAAACAGGAGGTACTTAGATGAATCCGTTATCGGCTTCAATACACCTCAGATCTCGAAGCAAAAATGAGTGAACAGATAAATATCATTGAAATCACATTATACTGCTATACATTTGAAGCCATTTCATAGCCCATCTCGATAACTGCTGACATGCTGAAATGAAAACAAATAGATTATTCTAGATCATGGCCATCATGACAGTAATGGCTCCCTTGTGCCTTTCGCGAAAGCACTAATCATTTCAGGATGAAGGTCAGTCTGTCCTGTCAGGATCATCATCGATTCTGATAAGCATGGTGATACTTGTCATTTTCAAGGTAAGGGCAGTGGGAAGCTAAATCCAGTAAAACATGCCACTGGTTTTGACGAAGGATTTGACAGCCACATCTACATAATACATACTGTAATAATGCATATACTATATCATATAATAATAGGTATTACCTTTTTGATAAAAAACAGATGTATAAATAAATATGATTTATTTGAATGATTTAAAAGTTTTGTATTATAAATCTTAATCAGATTTTCATAGGCATATAAATCAATTCATAATCCATTATAATAAAGTATATACATATTTATTTAATAGAAACATTTACTTAAATTATGAAATATAATACAGTGTACATTATATCATCAAGATTAATCAAATCCAAAATAAAAAATTGTGTTTACATAATATTTAAGAAATATTTGCTTGTATATACTGTGTATACACTCACCTAAAGGATTATTAGGAACACCATACTAATACTGTATTTGATCCCCTTTCGCCTTCAGATCTGCCTTAATTCTATGTGGCATTGATTCAACAAGGTGCTGAAAGCATTCTTTAGAAATGTTGGCCCATATTGATAGGATAGCATCTTGCATTTGATGGAGATTTGTGGGATGCACATCCAGGGCACGAAGCTCCCGTTCCACCACATCCCAAAGATGCTCTATTGGGTTGAGATCTGGTGACTGTGGGGGCCATTTCAGTACTGTGAACTCATTGTCATGTTCAAGAAACCAATTTGAAATGATTTGAGCTTTGTGACATGGTGCATTATCCTGCTGGAAGTAGCCATCAGAGGATGGGTACATGGTGGTCATAAAGGGATGGACATGGTCAGAAACAATGCTCAGGTAGGCCGTGGCATTTAAACGATGCCCAGTTGGCACTAAGGGGCCTAAAGTGTGCCAAGAAAACATCCCCCACACCATTACACCACCACCACCAGCCTGCACAGTGGTAAAAGGCATGATGGATCCATGTTCTCATTCTGTTTACGCCAAATTCTGACTCTACCATCTGAATGTCTCAACAGAAATCGAGACTCATCAGACCAGGCAACATTTTTCCAGTCTTCAACTATCCAATTTTGGTGAGCTTGTGCAAATTGTAGCCTCTTTTTCCTATTTTTAGTGGAGATGAGTGGTACCCGGTGGGGTCTTCTGCTGTTGTAGCCCATCCGCCTCAAGGTTGTGCGTGTTGTGGCTTCACAAATGCTTTGCTGCATACCTTGGTTGTAACGAGTGGTTATTTCAGTCAAAGTTGCTCTTCTATCAGCTTGAATCAGTCGGCCAATTCTCCTCTGACATCTAGCATCAACAAGGCATTTTCACCCACAGGACTGCCGCATACTGGATGTTTTTCCCTTTTCACACCATTCTTTGTAAACCCTAGAAATGGTTGTGCGTGAAAATCCCAGTAATCCCAGTTGTCTGGCACCAACAACCATGCCACACTCAAAATTGCTTAAATCACCTTTCTTTCCCATTCTGACATTCAGTTTGGAGTTCAGGAGATTGTCTTGACCAGGACCACACCCCTAAATGCATTGAAGCAACTGCCTTGTGATTGGTTGATTAGATAATTGCATTAATGAGAAATTGAACAGGTGTTGCTAATAATCCTTTAGGGGAGTGTATATATATACAGTGAGGAAAATAAGTATTTGAACACCCTGCTATTTTGCAAGTTCTCCCATTTAGAAATCATGGAGGGGTCTGAAATTGTCATCGTATGTGCATGTCCACTGTGAGAGACATAATCTAAAAAAAAAAATCCAGAAATCACAATGTATGATTTTTTAACAATTTATTTGTATGATACAGCTGCAAATAAGTATTTGAACACCTGAGAAAATTAATGTTAATATTTGGTACAATAGCCTTTGTTTGCAATTACAGAGGTCAAACGTTTCCTGTAGTTCTTCACCAGGTTTGCACACACTGCAGGAGGGATTTTGACCCACTCCTCCACACAGATCTTCTCTAGATCAGTCAGGTTTCTGGCCTGTCACTGAGAAACACGGAGCTTGAGCTCCCTCCAAAGATTCTCTATTGGGTTTAGGTCTGGAGACTGGCTAGGCCATGCCAGAACCTTGATATGCTTCTTACAGAGCCACTCCTTGGTTATCCTGTCTGTGTGCTTTGTGTCATTGTCATGTTGGAAGACCCAGCCTCGACCCATCTTCAATGCTCTAATTGAGGGAAAGAGGTTGTTCCCCAAAATCTCGCAATACATGGCCCCGGTCATCCTCTCCTTAATACAGTGCAGTCGCCCTGTCCCATGTGCAGAAAAACACCCCCAAAGCATGATGCTACCACCCCCATGCTTCACAGTAGGGATGGTGTTCTTGGAATGGTACTCATCATTCTTCTTCCTCCAAACACGTTTAGTGGAATTATGACCAAAAAGTTATATTTTGGTCTCATCTGACCACATGACTTTCTCCCATGACTCCTCTGGATCATCCAAATGGTCATTGGCAAACTTAAGACGGGCCTTGATATGTGCTGGTTTAAGCAGGGGAACCTTCCGTGCCATGCATGATTTCAAACCATGATGTCTTAGTGTATTACCAACAGTAACCTTGGAAACGGTGGTCCCAGCTCTTTTCAGGTCATTGACCAGTTCCTCCCGTGTAGTTCTGGGCTGGTTTCTCACCTTTCTTAGGATCATTGAGACCCCACGAGGTGAGATCTTGCATGGAGCCCCAGTCCGAGGGAGATTGACAGTCATGTTTAGCTTCTTCCATTTTCTAATGATTGCTCCAACAGTGGAACTTTTTTTACCAAGCTGCTTGGCAATTTCCCCGTAGCCCTTTCCAGCGTTGTGGAGGTGTACAATTTTGTCTCTAGTGTCTTTGGACAGCTCTTTGATCTTGGCCATGTTAGTAGTTGGATTCTTATTGATTGTATGGGGTGGACAGGTGTCTTTATGCAGCTAACAACCTCAAACAGGTGCATCTACTTTAGGATAATAAATGGAGTGGAGGTGGACATTTTAAAGGCAGACTAACAGGTCTTTGAGGGTCAGAATTCTAGCTGATAGACAGGTGTTCAAATACTTATTTGCAGCTGTATCATACAAATAAATAGTTTAAAAAAAAAAATCATATATTGTGATTTCTGGATTTTTTTTTTTTATTAAGTCTCTCACAGTGGACATGCACCTACGATGACAATATCAGACCCCTCCATGATTTCCAAGTGGGAGAACTTGCAAAATAGCAGGGTGTTCAAATACTTATTTATTTTCCTCACTGTATATATATATATATATATAACACATTTTTCTTAAATATATACATATCTGACTGCACTTATATATATATATATTAATATAAATAAATATAAATAAATTAAGTAATAATATTATATACAATAAATATATGATAAAAAATTACATTTAATAATAAATGTATAAAAACAATTGTATATTTACTACGTACAAATAAATGACTACTTTAAAATGATGAAATATACTGCATAACAATGTGTATAAATCATGAGGTATATATATTTATATTTTGCAATACATTTCAGATTTAGTATTATTATAATATATAATCAATATTAAATGCAATTATATAATAAATAATATATAAAAACACTACATTTATATAAATTTTATATATAAATATTTTAAATAAAGAAATTAATTTAAAAAAATTAACAAAATTATGAAAAGACGTATTGTCAACCTTTATAAAACTTCACGTGAAGTGTTACCTGAGATTCGGTTTAAGATGTTGCAGCATATGCTCAGTTAGAAATGTACAATAAAATAACTTCTAAAAGTGACATTAAAGGTGGGGTAAGTGCTTTCTGTTAACTGATGTTGATTTCAAATCACCAAAACAAACACGCCCCTATTTTGATAGCTCCGCCCCACACATAAATAACCCAGGCAACGACTATGGCGGAATCTGCTGTGCCAGCTGGCCAAGGGTATGATGCCATCAATAAGTGAAAGCAATGTGTTACTATGGTAATACAGGTCGAATGTTCAGTGAAAAAGTCATCCCTTACATTCCAAAAACACAAACACAGTTCTTGTGAACAACTAGATAGCACAAGCACAACAGTCCAACTAATGAACATTTTACAATTATGACAAGATTAGAGGGTTATATCGATCACAAAAAGAGGAACCAAAGGAAACAAACATATATTAGGAGCTTATTATCTTACTTTTCGGACACACTCTGGGAGCTGACGCTTGAAACAGACAGTGATGAGGTTTAGGTGTGGAAATGAATGGGTCTTTATCATCGCTGACGTGAACGACAACACGATCGCAAATGGACAAGCAAGTAAACATGACACGTGAGCATATTCAAGCAAAAGCTAGCATATATTAGTTCTGTGAAACAAAACAAAACCAATGTTACTCGCCTATCCGATTGCAGGCCTTCGCTCATTCAGTTCTCTCCAGCGCTGGAGAGCTGATACTTCTTGCCTGATCGTAAGCCTTCTTTTGTTCCGTAGACATCTCCCACATTTGTTTTTTTACTCTCTTTCTGTCGTCGCTCGGCAAATGTCCGTCCTGTCGTGTCTTTTGAATAATGATGTGCACTGAGCGCTCTCTTCTCCCCGTCATTAGTAGACACGCCCCTTACTGCTGATTGGCTACAAGTTTGTTTTGGTATTCGGCCCGAGACATTTTTATAAAGCAGTTTTGAAATAACACTTACCCCACCTTTAAAATTATAATCCTATAAACCTTTGAAGTCTGACACGGGAAGAAGAACAGAGGAAGTGCTCTTGACTTTTTGTAGCTAATGAACTAAAGCA
Organism: Romanogobio albipinnatus; assembly: GCA_023566225.1. NCBI lineage: Eukaryota > Metazoa > Chordata > Actinopteri > Cypriniformes > Gobionidae > Romanogobio > Romanogobio albipinnatus. Next base: position 23,402,197 of record CM042260.1, on the reverse strand, counting down.
CACAGATGTGGGATTCACTCTCTAGACAATAGCAAGAAGTAACAAACAGTAATTTTAAACTGCGCATTTTCACTGAATAAATTAGTTATTTTAAACCAGGGGCTTTTGAGAGTGAAGGCTTTCCTTTGAAGACTTTTCTTCCACCATTTATCAAGTAGCTTGGTTATAAGCCTGCAATCCTATTATTTAAAACAACACAAACCTGACAGTACTGCATTTATAAACAAACAAAGGTGACTTTTATGGTTTGTTAAAATAAGTTCTGTGAAAAAGGGAGGGAACATTTTCACGGTTGCATAAAACAAAGATGAATTTCTGGGACAATCTCTCAGATGTTATGCTTATGAGAGTGAGGAATTGTCACAAAAATCATGTCGAGACGAACATAATCTTGTCAGCAAAGTTGGTTTATGGCCAAGCGTCAGGGGAAGAGAATTGCATCATATGCCTCATGAATAATGGAATGCGTTTCAAAGACAATGCTGCAGTCCTAATGGACACGATGGCTTTGGGCATACTGTTAAAACAACTTCTTTCAGGTGAAAGCACGAGGAGAATCAAGGGAAACATTTTAAACCGTTAAACACCTGCACAGGTTGGCGACAGAGGAGGGGGTGGAAGCGCTTGAACAACACAAGAACATTCACTTTCAATTTACATGCTACCTTCAATGACTGAACAGATTCTGGACTCCTGAAAATGTGACAATACATTTTGTGAATGCTTGTAAGAGTCATCTTGCTCTGGATGACATAGAAATGACACTTTTGTTGCCTGTTCTCCCACTTGTAATGTCTTAGACTACATTCTACAATAACTCAAAGTCAACCTTGCTTTTGTACTACTGTATGTATCTACAGTTTAAAGGTTATTCTATGGTCAATGATTGACATAAGCTGCTGAGAGTCTAATAAATCAGCAGGGCATTAACTACACAAAAATAGGGCTGTCAATCAATTAAATCACATGAGAAAAGTCATCAAATGAACATTCGATTATTGTAACAAGCAACTGAAAAGACGTTAAACTTTTTTAGCATTAAAATTAAAATGACTCATACAAAATGTATTAGTTTTTATATCCATCCATCCATCCATCCATCCATGCTGGGAATAGCCCCTGAATTAATTTAATAAATGAAAACATTTATTGTGTATAACATTATTCAAGTAAAGCATTGAAAAGACAAAAAAGTGTATATAGTGTATAGTTGTTTCCATATCCTTGAACATACATCAATTTTTTACATTAAGCGTTGTGTTTTTAAGATTATTTAAGACAGTGTTTTGTACATATTGTATTATTGCTTTTTTTAAATTAAAATAATAATTCCAAATTAATGTTAAATCAGTGCCTCGGGTGATAAGCTTAGTATTTTTAAGACTATTTAAAAGAGTGGTTTGTTATTTGTTTGTGGTTTATTGTTGTTTAAGAATAAAATAATTAATCTAAAAGCAATAAAACAAACACACACACACACACAGGGGTGTTTTTGTGAAATGTGGGGACATTCCATAGGCGTAATGGTTTTTATACCGTACAAACCGTATTTTCTATCCCCCTACACTGCCCCTGCCCCTAAACTTAACCCTCACAGGAGACTGCAGTTTACTTTCTGTGAAAAAATTATTTATAAGCATTTTGAAAAGTGAGGACATGGGGAACATCCTCATATTTCACCCTCTTTTTGTAATACCTATGTCATACCCATGTCATTATACACATTTGTGTCCTGATATTTCACAAAAACATCCCAACATCCCTCATATTATATATATAATCAACATATTATATATATATATATGTACACACAATGGTGCAAGGTTCATGCCTCTCTGTTATGGCCCATATAATGTATACTTACAAAGAGACGAGTAAAAAACCATTTGCTCTTCAATTCTGAAATAATGCCTTCATGATAATGCATCCAGGCCAGTAATTCATTAGTTCCCAGACAGCTAAATTGGTCTGGCAAAGACATCATTATTTGTCCATAGTGTGATTACATTGGCATTTCAATGCAGTCTCGGTAGGTGAATCAAAGAAGCTGTTCTGTAAAGATCCCATCAAAGTAAACAGCGTGCAACATCTCTAACCGGAGTTATTCAGTGTAGCTGCGAACTCCAGCTAGGAGCAAGACTTGAAAGCTCCAGGTTGAATGCAAATGACTCATTATTTCGACACCGGGCAAATATATTAATATGAAGACTTCAATAAACTGAAGACTTAACCACATGCAGAGCACAATAGGCAATAGTATAACATTCATTGGCCATGAATCTTGCGAATCGACGGCACTTAAAGCACTTTCCGTTCTAAATGTGCTGTGAATATCTGGGTTCAATCACAGCTGCAAGATCATGTGACCCACTTTGCCTAAGACTTTTAATTTGGTATCGGTCAAACAGGCAATGAACAATCAAGCAGTGAGTCATTACAATCCGAATTAATTTAATCTATAAAATGAATTGATTTTGAACTACTGCAGACCTATACCAAAAAAAAAAAAAAAAAGGTTTGCGATGGAGCCTCCAATAGTAAACAACTAACAATTCTCACTTCTTGGTGAGGCAGCATTACGACGGACGGAGATGCTGGAGGGGGTAAATCATCTCTGAATGCTCTTTCAGTGAAGCCCTGGTGCAGGACAGATAACCTTGTAAATAAACACTTCATAATCCACCAGCGGTGCTTCCTCTTCCTGTCATGAACTTTTGCTACTCGGTTGGTGTTTTATGGGGGACAAATATTGATGAGGCCGACTTTGCTGTCGCTGATTTAATGTCTTTTGGAAGTGGAAGTGAAGTGAAGCCTGTGGCCTCTGTAAATCAAAGAGGGCAGAGTGGTCAACGAGCAAAATGGAAGGTTAGTTTGCCTTTTAAGCTGGTTTCTTCATCCTAGAAAGAGTTGAAAGAATATGGGTACAAAACTTTTAATTTAAGTCTATAATTTTGTATTTTCTTTCAAATAGCAAGATTGAGCGGGATATATTTGAATAGCCTTTTTCACAGGCATACTTAGTTTAATTCTTGCTGTCTGTTGTAGGTGGTATTTCTCATTCTAGAGAGCATCAGATTGGACAAAAATCATCAGTACAAGATGAGTCATCAATATTTTAGCTCCATTTTCTTGGAAGAGAAAAACTAAATTAAATTAAAGCTAAATTACTGTTCAAAAGTTTGGAATCAATGAGGTTTTTTCATACTTTTGAAAGAAGTATTTTGCTAATCAAAGCAGCTTTAAAACAAAAACAAACAAAAAAAACAGTTAAAATGTCATGAAATATTACAATAGATTTTTTTTTCTCTATTTTAATATAATTTTAAAATGTTATTAATTCCTGTGATGGCAACGGTGAATTTTTCAGTAGCCATTACTCATCTTGAGTGTCAAATGCTCCTTCAGAAATCAAAGAAAAAAGAAACAGTTTGTTGTGCTGCTTAATATTTTTGTTGAAACGTGATACATATTTTTCAAGATTACTTGAGGAATAGAAAGTTCAAAAGAACAGCATTTATTTTAATATTTTATAACATAATAAATGTCTTCACTTTTGATAAAATTAAAGCATTCTTGCTGAATAAAAGTAATAATGTATTTTTTAAAAATCTTACTTACCCCAAATCTTACTGACCGGACAGCAGGAAACGGTACTCTAAATTCTTCTAGCGGGATTCTCCCCTAGTGGGCGGTGTTAGGATTCATTCATTCAACTACTTTATAATCAAAACCTTTTCTAATCTTGACAAAAAACATCTTCGAAAAGGTCTGAGTCTTAAGGTTACATATTTGGTGACTGTTTTGTGATAGAAGTGAAATTTTGAAAGAAATGTATGAATTTGTTGCAGGAGAATGCATCAAAATATGGATGACACCCGGTGGCTGTTTTTGTTACAGTGCCTAAACAAAATATCATGAAGACTTAAATGTTTGTGATATCAACTTCAAATTTGGAACACAACTTGGTTAGACATATGGCTTTGATTTTATAGTACAATTATTTTGTAAATATATATTTTATATAAAATAATAAATATTTAATACAGTACATTTCATTTACAGTACATTTTTAATTCCATAACTTTTTCATACTTTCATTTTCTGAATTGCTCTTCAGCAATAATCTTAAAACAAGACCAAACTTAGGTCTATATTCCTATATTATAGCATTCTTGAATTACAGCCATTTAAGTTTGGATGGTGCATTTTCACGTATATTCTCAAAAAGGGTGGTGACAGTTAAAGGGTTAGTTCACCCAAAAATGAAAATAATGTAATTTATTACCCTCATGCCATTCCACACCAGTAAGACCTCCGTTCATCTTCGGAAAACAAATGAAGAAATGTGTGTTGAAATCTGAAGGCTCAGTGAGGCCTGCATAGGCATCAATGTAATTTACACTCTCAAGATCCATTAATGTACTAAAAACATATTTAAATCATACCATGTGAGTACAGTGGTTCAATATTAATATTATAAAGCGACAAGAATATTTTTTGTGTGCCAAAAAAACGAAATAACGATTTATATAGTGATAACCGATTTGAAAACACTGCTTCATGAAGCTTCAGAGCGGAAACAAATCAGCAAGGCGAATCATGATTTGGATCGCGTGTCAAACCACCAAACTGCTGAAATCATGTGACTTTGGCACTCAGAACCAAATCGGTTATCACTATATAAGTCGTTGTTTAGTTTTTTTTGGTGCACAAAAAATATTCTTGTCGGTTTATAATATTAATATTGAACCACTGTACTCACATGGACTGATTTAAATATGTATTTCGTTTTTTTGGCGCACAAAAAATATTCTCGTCGCTTTATAATATTAATATTGAGGCACTATACTCAAATGGACTTAAATATGGACTCAAAAGGATTTAAATATGTTTAAATAGGCCTCACTGAGCCTTCAGATTTCAACAAAAATATCTTCATTTGTGTTGAGAAAGATGAACGGAGGTCTTACGGGTGTGGAACGGCATGAGGGTGAGTAATAAATTACATTCATTTTTGGGTGAACTAACCCTTTAAGGGGTTAAGTGTACACTAGCACATAGATGGCCTCAAAGCTATTACAGATATGCTATATAAAAGCCAAAAAACAAAAAACGTTGCCACAAAATCATTATCAAACACAACAAATGATGCAAATCCACAATCCATCCATTGACCAAAACTTGCAAAAAGGAGCTTTGCCAAAACTCTATCTCTGTATTGCAAACCAAACTGTCACTATTTTCAATACAGAGGGAAGGATAATAATGATTTCACATACCACAATATGTGGAAAAAATGGTTTCTGGACAGGATAGAGAAATGGTGTACTAAAGTGTGTCTGATTTCTGTGGCACTGTCAATTCTTCAATACAGCAAGCTTTTTATCAAAACCGAAAGTTTGAAGCATTTCCTTCAATAAACAGCAGAGTTAGAGGAAGGTGGAGAGGAACAGCTTCCAGGAGGTGACTAAGGCTTCCACAAATCCGATTCGGTTTTCAAATTCAACCTTTAAGACTGACTGTCCACACTGTCATTTTGCAAGTGATGAAATTTGTTTTGTGACAGTGTAGTCAATGTCAGGTGTGATGAATATCACTCATGATGTAAAAGAAATGGCAAGAGACTTTATCGTATAACAACTAAGAGTGGAAGACTCAGACTAAGAGTGCTCAGTCTACAGTAGCATGATATCTCACCATGGTCCTGAACTAATAAGGTGCATGAGACAACACAAGTGACATTTTACACACAAATTCATATCCAAAACTGCTTACTCGTACTACATAGTGAATGTCATCTATATGACGGAGTGAATGAAAATGAGTGTAATGCAGCTCCATAAAAATAGAAATGTTAAGATTCTTATTGAGACACAATGCCAAAAAAAACAACATTATACAGTGAGGAAAATAAGTATTTGAACACCCTGTTATTTTGCAAGTTCTCCCACTTAGAAATCATGGAGGGGTCTGAAATTGTCATCGTAGGTGCATGTCCACTGTGAGAGACATAATCTAAAAGAAAAATCCAGAAATTACAATGTATGATTTTTTTAAACTATTTATTTGTATGATACAGCTGCAAATAAGTATTTGAACACCTGAGAAAATCAATGTTAATATTTGGTACAGTAGCCTTTGTTTGCAATTACAGAGGTCAAACGTTTCCTGTAGTTTTTCACCAGGTTTGCACACACTGCAGGAGGGATTTTGGCCCACTCCTCCACACAGGTCTTCTCTAGATCAGTCAGGTTTCTGGCCTGTCACTGAGAAACACGGAGCTTGAGCTCCCTCCAAAGATTCTCTATTGAGTTTAGGTCTGGAGACTGGCTAGGCCACGCCAGAACCTTGATATGCTTCTTACAGAGCCACTCCTTGGTTATCCTGGCTGTGTGCTTCGGGTCATTGTCATGTTGGAAGACCCAGCCTCGACCCAGCTTCAATGCTCTAACTGAGGGAAGGAGGTTGTTCCCCAAAATCTCGCAATACATGGCCCCGGTCATCCTCTCCTTAATACAGTGCAGTCGCCCTGTCCCATGTGCAGAAAAACACCCCCAAAGCATGATGCTACCACCCCCATGCTTCACAGTAGGGATGGTGTTCTTGGGATGGTACTCATCATTCTTCTTCCTCCAAACACGTTTAGTGGAATTATGACCAAAAAGTTCTATTTTGGTCTCATCTGACCACATGACTTTCTCCCATGATCATCCAAATGGCCATTGGCAAAATTAAGACGGGCCTTGACATGTGCTGGTTTAAGCAGGGGAACCTTCCATGCCATGCATGATTTCAAACCATGACGTCTTAGTGTATTACCAACAGTAACCTTGGAAACGGTGGTCCCAGCTCTTTTCAGGTCATTGTCCAGCTCCTCCCGTGTAGTTCTGGGCTGATTTCTCACCTTTCTTAGGATCACTGAGACCCCACGAGGTGAGATCTTGCATGGAGCCCCAGTCCGAGGGAGATTGACAGTCATGTTTAGCTTCTTCCATTTTCTAATGATTGCTCCAACAGTGGACCTTTTTTCACTAAGCTGCTTGGCAATTTCCCCGTAACCCTTTCCAGCCTTGTGGAGGTGTACAATTTTGTCTTTAGTGTCTTTGGACAGCTCTTTGGTCTTGGCCATGTTAGTAGTTGGATTCTTACTGATTGTATGGGGTGGACAGGTGTCTTTATGCAGCTAACGACTTCAAACAGGTGCATCTAATTTAGGATAATAAATGGAGTGGAGGTGGACATTTTAAAGGCAGATTAACAGGTCTTTGAGGGTCAGAATTCTAGCTGATAGACAGGTGTTCAAATACTTATTTGCAGCTGTATCATACAAATAAATAGTTAAAAAATCATATATTGTGATTTCTGGATTTTTTTTTTTTTAGATTATGTCTCTCACAGTGGACATGCACCTACGATGACAATTTCAGACCCCTCCATGATTTCCAAGTGGGAGAACTTGCAAAATAGCAGGGTGTTCAAATACTTATTTTCCTCACTGTATATACTTTTAGATTGGGTTTTTTGCTGTTCACCCTTCCAAAAAATGAAGCCGTTTTAATTTGTGCACATTCATAAATTTTCCACTTGTTTCATACCAGTTGTCTGAGGGAAACATCTGACTTTGCATGCACTGCCATTCAAAACTTTACGGTCACTTCAACTTTTACGGGGTTTTTTTTGTAACAATTTAGTCTATGGTCCAATTCTCACTATTAACTAGTTGCTTATTAGTATGCAGGATATTGGCTGTTTATTAAAGCACATATTGACTTATTCAGCATGACTATATTCTACATCCCTTAACCCAATACCTAAACAACCTTACTAACCATTAATAAACAGTTATTAAGAGCTTATTGAGGTCATAGTTAAGAGTTAAAAGTGAGAATTGGACCCTAAACTAAAGTGTGACTGATTTTTTATTTAATACTTTAATACTCTAATACTATGTTTAGAAAGAAATTGATCAAAAGTAACCATAACAGATATTTACATTGTTTTTCAAATAAATGTTTTTTTCTTCTATTCATCAAAGAATCCTGTAAAAATGTATCACGGTTTCCACAAAAATATTACACAGCATAACTATTATAATAATAACACCAAATCAGCATATTTGAATGATTTCTGAAGGATCATGTGACTGAAGTAATGATGCCGAAAATATATCTGTGAATGAATCACATTTTAAAATTTAAATTTAAATTCAAACAGTTATTTCAAATTGTAATAATATTTCACAATATTAATATTATTACTGTATTATTCATCAAATAAATGCAGCTTCGGTAAGCACAAGAAACTTCATCCATAAACATAAAAAGATAATCTTACCAACCCAAACCTTACAAAATAGAAATAGACAGTAGTTGGCATATTTATTTTGACGCTAACAAAAACAAGGCTGTGAGTTACAGAAGTACAGTAATATAAATGATGGACACATAGGTAACAAACTACTACATAATGAATAAACTGTATTTCCGTTCTTCAAAGCCTTGTTTCAGTTAGTTTCGATTTAGACATGGCAGCTACTCTGACATCTAAGCTTATTGCATGCATCTACTAATCCACTAGTAACTTCCACACAAAGCATTTCTGGTTCTAAATTCAGTACTAAATGACACAACTGGACTAAGAAAGAACTGAACTTTTGAAGGCAGTTTTGAAAAGAGTTCAAAAATGTGCCTTTGATCATCCAGCCCTATAGAGAGCTGTTGGTGTCACAGGCCCATAGGGCTACACTTCTGAGGCTCACTGGAGGTGGGGTGGAGAGCCCTGCCCCGGTCCCTCAAGGAAAACCATCTGGAAATGTTCACTCTGCTCCCAGCAACGCACTCATCGACCACCTGCTTTGCCTCCAGAGCAAGGCTGCATGAAAAATGCACAGCATCTCTGATGCAAGGGCAGAGGAATTACATGATCAAGAGTTTTTAAATGAAGTGTGGGGGGTCTGGGTGGCTAATGCAACATAGTTGACATAAACTCTCGCCCGCATAAAAACAAACCGCCAACCATCTCAAGAAAAGAGTCTACATCAAATGATAAAATAAACATTTAGAAAACATAAAAAACATTTTCTTTACTTATTTTACTGCTGAACGGTTTGATAGCCCAAAAAATCAGGAGAAATATCCTTTACGTAAAAACTAGGGCAATCAAATGAATGCACAAAATTAGTCCAATTAATTATGAAAACATAATGCAATAGGAAAATTAATGCAATTAATCATGCCCCCCTAAACCTTTGTTAAAAATGTTGCTCAATAATTTATGTTCAGAAATGTTTTTCAATTATTCAGTCATCTGTCTCAGTAATGTAATGTCTAATGTAATGAATTATCTACAGTTAAGGATGTTTCACAGCAAAAATACATTAATGAATTCCATTAATTAATTAGAATATCATGAAATTAATTAGATTACATTTTGACTGATAGCTCTATAAACATTTTAGGTGCACTCCTATTTGCATATTTATGCATTATGCTATGCCAGAGTAGTGTTTCCATCAGGGTGTTTTTAAGTTTTTTATATACTATTATATGTATTAACATTTAGAATTTATACTTAGCTTTTATTTATATTTTCAGTTTTAACTTTAGTTTAAATTAACTTTTAATTTTAGTTTAGTTTAAGTTTTAGTCATTTTTATTTAGTGTTTGTTTTATTAAAAATATTTCTATTCAGGTTCAATTGATATATTTTTTTTAAGTTTCAGTTGTAGTGATTGAGCTCATTTTCTTTTAGATTATTACCAAAAGTTATTTTAAGATCTAATATTTATATTTTATTTAATATCAGCTTTATTTCAATAAACAAAAACTTTTTTAATAGTTTTCATTAACAATAACACATTGACAATTCCAACAAGAGAGAACATGCTTAGTATAGCATCGATCAGGCATAACATTATAACTTCTTCATAATATAGTAATGGTCCCCCTTTTGCTGCCAAAACAGCCCTGACCCGTCGAGGCATGGACTCCACTATCTGCTGTGGTATCTGGAACCAAGATGTTAGCAGCAGCTCCTTTAAAGGGATAGTTCACCCAAAAACGATATTGTTGTTTATCTGCTTACCCCCAGGGCATCCAAGATGTAGGTGTCTTTGTTTCTTGAGTAGAACACAAATTAAGATGTTTAACTCCAACCTTTGTAGTGTGACAGTCGTATAATGTATGTCAATGGGTATGAGAGTAAAAACAATGAGAGTAAAAACACATAGACATACGAATCCTTATTAAACCATGCGGCTCATGGTGACACATTGATGTCTTAAGACACAAAACGATCGGTTTCTGCGAGAAACCGAACAATATTTGTTATTTTTTTACCTCTTAGTCATCTAGTATTCCCAGCGCCATAACTTCTGGCGAATAAGGTCAAAATACTGGTGTGATCAAAGATATATATATACGTAGATGCCTCATTCGACCGATCCGCGCAGGCACGAATGAGGAATCTAGGTATCTATGATCACGCCGGCATTTTGCATGTATTTTGACCTTATTCGCCAGAAGTGATGGGGCGGAGACGGCTGATGCAGAGCCATAGAAAAAATGAAATACATTTTTAAATATGGATTTTTTTTTTTTAGACAAACGCATCGATTCGCTTCAGAAGGCCTTTATTAACACCCCGGGGCCACGTGGAGCACGTTATTTGACAGAGAGATCCAGTTTTTATGGACTTCAAAAACAAAGCAACTATTACTGCTATTATAATGCTTGGATTAGCCAGAACATTTTTAATATAACTCGTCTAAAAGAAGAATGTCATATACTCCTCGGATGACTTGAGGGTGAGTAAATCATGGGCTAATTTTCATTTTTGGGTGAACTATCACTTTAAGTCCTGTAAGTTGCGAGGTGGGACCTCCATGGATCGGACTTGTTTGTTCAGCACGTCCCACAGATGCTTGATTGGATTGAGATCTGGGGAATTTGGAGGCCAAGTCAACACCTCAAACTCATTGAACCATTTTTGCTTTGCGGCAGGGCGCATTATACTGCTGAAAGATGCCACAGCCACCAGGGAATATCGTTTTCATGAAAGGGTGTACATGGTCTGCAACAATGCTTAGGTGTCAAAGTAACCTCCACATGGATGGCAGGACCCAAAGTTTCCCAGCAGAACATTGCCCAAAGCATCACACTGCCTCTGGCTGGCTTGACTTCTTCCCATAGTGTATACTGGTGCCATGTGTTCCCCAGGTAAGCGCCGCACACACACACGGCCATCCACGTGATGTAAAAGAAAATGTGATTCATCAGACCAGGCCACCTTCTTCCATTGCTTCCTGGTCCAGCATTAACTTCTTGAGCAATTTGAGCTACAGTAGCTCGTCTGTTTGATCAGACCACACGGGCCTGCTTTCGCTCCCCACGTGCATCAATGAGCCTTGGCCGCCATGACCCTGTCGCCGGTTCACCACTGTTCCTTCCTTGGACCACTTTTGATAGACACTGACCACTGCAGACTGGTAAAACCCCACAAGAGCTGCAGTTTTGGAGATGTTCTGACCCAGTTGTCTAGCCATCACAATTTGGCCCTTGTCAAACTCCTTACGCTTGCCAATGTTTCCTGCTTCTAACACCTCAACTTTGAGGACAAAATGTTCACTTGCTGCCTAATATATCCCACCCACTAACAGGTGCCGTGATGAAGAGATAATCAGTGTTATTTACTTCACCTTCCAGTGATCATAATGTTATCTGATCGGTGTAAGTGCAAAGTGTAGTACAGTACTGTACATCATTCTTATAACTAGTCATGATCTAAAATTCAATACAAGAGCTATAAATCAGGCTGCAATTGAAAATTGTTTGGGTTCAACAAATAAAGGTACCTGAAAGCACACAGCACTATAAAGACAAACAGAAAATGGAAAAGTTATGTAATCATAACACACCCATGCACCCAATGCATTATGGGTTATATGGGCTTAGAATACAGTGTCTCTATATATCACCAATTAGGCCTGTCTGACCTTATCCAGAGAGTTCTGTCCCAGGCATGTCACCATTCTCTACTGCACAACCAAGCCAGACAAGTACAGACAAGCATCAAATCAAAGGCAGATGTGTGTGATATTCATCACAAAATCAATACCTTTACTCCACAGCACATGGAAGTATCGCTCATCCAACGGTTGATTTAGGATAACCAAGCAAATCCTCTGTTTTCCTGGTGAAACAACACAAAAGTGAACATTAATTGGCAGAAATATTTCACTAGCATCCTGTGGTTATGATGGTGTGCAACTGAGAAAACACATTGTAATATTTGAATTCATCTGGTGAGATTAAGCTCTAAATAGATGCAGCTAATGAAAACAGCAAGAATAATAACTGTAATAATAGAGGCTAATGCCTTTGGTAATTGCCCAAACACAAATTCTGATGTATTTTTGCAACTACTAGATGTGCTTTATGTGTAGCAATTTAAAGAAAACTGTGTAATATTAACAAATCAATCTCAGCTCATTTTACAGACATTATATAACACCTAAAATGTATCGTTGATGCTTGGTGATACTACAGAAAGTTCATTTTTAGTCAGTAAACATTTTTTAGTCAGTAAAAGATTTTTGTATTTAAATAAATAAATAATGAAAAATGGGGAAAGGGTGCTATGAAAAAAAAAATATTTTTTTGTTAGAGGTGAACTCTATAAGGTTATTGTATTTGTATATAAATAAAACAGAGAAAGCACAGTAAATAATGGGAAGAAAAGGTGGGTTTAGAATATACAACACACTTTCTGTCATGTATTGATCCAACTATGCAGTATGAAAGAAAACAAAATTTGGTTACTCTATAATTTTGAGTTTTTAATATTTCAAGATAAATGTTCTGTAAGGCATCCCAGTGCTCCAAACTGTCCAAAAAGCATTGGGTTCACACATTTAACTGCGCTACATTTCAGAGCCAAGCTGCTCACAAATTTATAATTATATTATTATTCCAACATGAAGCCAATCAAATGTTTCTCTATACAGCACAGTGCTACAATTCAAGTCTCTACATGGCTAAATGCTAGCAGGATTAAGGACATATATCAGGATTAGAGCATCATTTTCTTAGTGCACATTGTTAAGAATCACCAACATCACAGGATGAGGAAACGTGACAAGTAAAGTATGTGCCAAAACTGTCTCCGAATAAATCACAAGTATCCTGATGCAGGCGTGAAACAGAACACATCTTGTGGAACAGACTGAGGAAATATCAAGGCCTGTAGTGCAAAAACAGTGTATAAATTAATGAGAGCTATCGCAACAGCCATGGCAGTGGCGAAAGGTAAACAACTCCAAGATGAAAAAACATCTGTATTTTGCAACAGTTATACGAAAATGTTTTTTTTCAAATTTCAGTCACATATCTTCCTGTAAATTACATTTTTGACAGCATACACTTTTAGTAGGGCACCAAGGACGTTTTCCACATTTGAATATTCTTCTCTGGGAATTATCAATTGAAATGCACAGAAATTATCATATACCAAATTAGCTGAGAGCATGCTGTTCATTAGGATACAACAAATTTGCAATTCAACACATAAACAAGCTGGGTTTGATTAGTTCACAAATTGGAATGAATAGGACATGAAATGCAATTTCTTATTCTAAACAGAGTTCCATTAAATATAAATGTATTGGATATGTTTGAATTGAAGAATCTAAAGCACACTGAGAGATGAGAATTGCGAATGGCGTATTTTTGGTCTAGGTCAGAAATCTGGGCCATGTCTTCAGTCTTCATTTCACTGAAGGGCTATATAGCACATTTCAGAGAAGTGTACGGTCACGTGTCTATCTTCGCCAGGGTATTTTTGTTCTCAAGAGTCTTTTGTCTCAAAATCTCTTGAGTATGTGGACCTTATGGTAAAACAGTGTGAAAATTAAGTACAGCAAGTACACTAAAACCAGTTCTTTACATGAGAGAAAAGCTCTACTGGAGCAAGAGAAAACATCATGTTTGTATTGCTTGATCACAAAAAATAAGACAGATATAAAGTGCGTGCATAATTATTAGGCAAGCCGATATTCTGCTCATATTTTTTTAACCAAGCACATTTTCCCAATTCCAAACCACATCAATCTTAATAATTACTATTCATTTTGTAAATCAATATTTTTTAAGTGATATATAACTAGGGCTAGAAGTGAAAAACGCTTTATTCAGATGTGCGTGATTATTAAGCTAATTATGAAGTGATTATTTATTTATTTATTTAAATTAATTATTAAATGTGCACTATGTAACTTTTCCGTCCACTAGAGGTCGCCTGTTTAAAACAAAGGCGTAGTTTGATGATGCCACGTTTGAGCGCAGAATCTTGGGACATGTGGTCTTCACCTCACAGCCGGTGGAAAAAGAATCGGGATAGGACTCGGGCAGAAATCATGTTCATGGATGCGATTATTAACGTTACTGTAGTATGAAGCAGAGCAGGACCAAGTGTTGTGGAGCTGAGCAAGGCCGCTGGAGCGATTGTTAATGAGAAGAGCGGCTGGAATTTTATTATGACACAGTCGTCGGCGCCACTTCCGGTTTTCCGGTCATGAGTATGAGGTAATGCAGCTCTGTTTATCATATTAGATACATCTGAGTGTGTTGAAAAATATGTTATGACGTTACTCTGTGCGTTCGCTCAGCCGCTGCTATGACTGCTGCTGGCCTAGTGGTTTTTAGATATTTCACTCAATTTTTTTTTTACATAGTGCACCTTTAAGTAAGGTTTTATTTTACAGGTAAAATGGACCAAAAAAAGAGATTTAACTAAATGCTCATTGGTGCAGTTAATGTGCTCAAGATGCACATTAACTGCAAAAGACTTGACAGAGTTTCTGGTGGGTTCACACTTAATTCTTCATGTTAATTTTTGTCTCCAGTGCCTCCATTTTCCAGAACTGCAAACTACCTGGAGTCACCAGAAGCACAAGGTGTCAGACTCGCAGAGACTTTGCAAAGGCAAGCAATCCTGAAACAGGACACCCACTTAATAAGAATCACAAGCTGTAGTGTTGTGAAATAGATGAAGACTGATTCTTAAAAAAGTGTTATGGACAGAGAAGTTGAGAAGTGACTCGAGATAGCAGCACCAGTCCAAGTCAGACAACAGCAGCGGTGGCGAGGGAGTAATGGTGTGAGCTGCTGCTAACAATGAGCCAGGCGGACCTAACAGGGTAGGAGATGGACTTAAAATCAACTCCCAAAACTTCAGGAAGATAGATTCTTCAAACAGTAGTGCAAGAGGAACTGGTGCTGGTCCCTCAAGAGTCACTCTCAACCTCAATCACTCTCAATCTGTCTATAAAGTCTTTGTGTATTTCACAACACTTCAACCTGTGATTCTGGGGGTTTCAGATTTTTTCAGAATTTTACCCAAGTCTCTGAGAAACTGATACCACTTCTGGAGACTCCAAGTAGGTTGCAGTTTTTTCTAAAATGGTGGCACTGAAGGCGTTCCTGATGGTTTCACACCTAATTCTTCACCTTAATTCTTTTGAAGTTAATATCTTTTCTTCTTAACCTGTTTTTCTGTGACCCTGCTGACCCTCTGAGCATTTCTTGTCCAATGGTCATATCTTAATTTAGCAATTTCTATAGTATTGCATCCTTTTCATGGGCATTTAATAGTTTTTGACTTTTCAGTGTGATTTAAATCTCTTTTTGGTCCATTTTACCTGTAAAAGAAAACCTGCTTAATAATTACGCACATCTGAATATAAGGTGTTTCTTACTTCCAGCCCTTGTTAACAATTATATATATCAATTCTAAATGATTATATACAAAATGAATAGTAGTTATTAAGAGTGATGTGATTTGGAATTGGTAAAATATGCATGGAAAAAAAATATATGATTAGAATATTGACTTGCATAATAATTATGCACGCACTGTAATAACGTTAGGCCTCTTCAGGCTTTCGCACTCCACCACTGCAGCAGTGTTGTTTCATCACATATTTATAAAATATTAGATGAAAAAGTTAAACTTAAAAAAAAAAATTAAAAAAAAGTTGCATTGGAAACTAACTGAAATAAAATAAGTTTAAATTGAGGTACTAAAATAACTAAAACTGAAATACATATAAATTAAAGATAAATTTAAATATGAACAAACATAAAAGTAATTATATATATATATATATATATATATATATACTAACTCTTGGGACATGGAATGTCACCTCGCTGGCGGGGAAAGAGCCTGAGCTTGTGCGTGAGGTTGTTATATATATATATATATATATATATACTCTGTGTATATACACACACTCACCTAAAGGATTATTAGGAACACCTGTTCAATTTCTCATTAATGCAATTATCTAATCAACCAATCACATGGCAGTTGCTTCAATGCATTTAGGGGTGTTGTCCTGGTCAAGACAATCTCTTGAACTCCAAACTGGATGTCAGAATGGGAAAGAAAGGTGATTTAAACAATTTTGAGCGTGGCATGGTTGTTGGTGCCAGACGGGCCGGTCTGAGTATTTCACAATCTGCTCAGTTACTGGGATTTTCACGCACAACCATTTCTAGGGTTTACAAAGAATGGTGTGAAAAGGGAAAAACATCCAGTATGCGGCAGTCCTGTGGGCGAAAATGCCTTGTTGATGCTAGAGGTCAGAGGAGAATGGGCCGACTGATTCAAGCTGATAGAAGAGCAACTTTGACTGAAATAACCACTTGTTACAACCGAGGTATGCAGCAAAGCATTTGTGAAGCCACAACACACACAACCTTGAGGCGGATGGGCTACAACAGCAGAAGACCCCACCGGGTACCACTCATCTCCACTACAATTAGGAAAAAGAGGCTATAATTTGCACAAGCTCACCAAAATTGGACAGTTGAAGACTGGAAAAATGTTGCCTGGTCTGATGAGTCTCGATTTCCGTTGAGACATTCAGATGGTAGAGTCAGAATTTGGCGTAAACAGAATGAGAACATGGATCCATCATGCCTTGTTACCACTGTGCAGGCTGGTGGTGGTGGTGTAATGGTGTGGGGGATGTTTTCTTGGCACACTTCAGGCCCCTTAGTGCCAATTGGGCATCGTTTAAATGCCACGGCTTACCTGAGCATTGTTTCTGACCATGTCCATCCCTTTATGACCACCATGTACCCATCCTCTAATGGCTACTTCCAGCAGGATAATGCACCATGTCACAAAGCTCGAATCATTTCAAATTGGTTTCTTGAACATGACAATGTTCAGAGTTCACTGTACTAAAATGTCCCCCACAGTCACCAGATCTCAACCCAATAGAGCATCTTTGGGATGTGGTGGAATGGGAGCTTCGTGCCCTAGATGTGCATCCCACAAATCTCCATCAACTGCAAGATGCTATCCTATCAATATGGGCCAACATTCCTAAAGAATGCTTTCAGTACCTTGTTGCATCAATGCCACATAGAATTAAGGCAGTTCTGAAGGTGAAAGGGGGTCAAACACAGTATTAGTATGTTGTTCCTAATAATCCTTTAGGTGAGATATATAGTCATGTTAATTAATATTAATTTAAAATCAGCTTGGGCTACAAGCTGGAGAAGGTGCGGCTGGTATTCGAGCTGAAAGACTCACCGGATCCGGCAGTGCAAAACACCAAGGCCCAAGTGCAGACTGGAAGGAAATGGAAAGCATCGCAGTCAGTACACCAGGCTATTATCCGCCTGAAACACCAGGAGGTCGTCAGTTTGTTACAATATGGCAGGGCAGGTTTTGGTTGTGGAACACCATGTAAGATGTGGTTCAAAGCCTCAAAAGTCAAGAGAAAAAACCTGGTGATCTCCGAAGTTGTAAGGGAGGAAGAGGAGGGCTACAAAATCAAAGCCGTGAGCCAATGCCAACAAGGGAGATGGACAACCTGGGAGGCTGTCATCGACAGGGCTGTGACGTGGGCTGATTTGTGGAGGATGCGTCAGGCAAGGCTGAGCTTCCTAATCAGGGCCACGTACGATACCCTCCCAAGCCCCCAGAATATGCACCTTTGGTATGGCTCAGAGGAGACCTGCCAGCTTTGTAGTCATCAGAACCCCAACTTACAGCACATCCTGTCCAGCTGCAAAACGGCACTGACCCAAGGACGTTGTGGATGGCGTCACAACCAGGTCCTGTGAAAAGTAGCTGAAGTCATCGAGGCACATAGATTAAAAGCCAACAGGGCCAGCCCAGCAGCAACTCACGGGTTGATCTAGTTTGTGAGGCAAGGGGGTGAGGCGCTAAGCAGCACCTCAAAGGAGTGGTCTTTACTGTCACTCGGAGGTAACTGGGAATTGAGAGCTGATCTTGATCACCAACTGAAGTTCTCACAGCAGATCACCATAACCTCCCTCCGGCCAGAGGTTGAACTGACTGTGCCATGGGAAGACGGCCTAGAGTCTGCTTTTGAGAGGAAGAAGGTGAAGTCCGCAGACCTATCAGAGGCAGGGTGGCATGCTGTCACGTGCCCAGTGGAAGTCGGCTGTCGAGGCTTCACTGGAACCTCCATGCAACGGTCCTGAAGTCTCTAGGTGTCAGATTGACAAAGACACTAAAAGATCTAGCAGAGACGGCAGAGCAAGGAAGCTTCAGGCTCTGGCTCCGGAGAAAGGACAAGGTGTGGGTGAGAGAAAGATCCTAAGGCTGGCTGCAGGAGGCGGTAGGGAGACATCCCTGCCGTTGCTCCACCACCCGGAGATGTTCCGGGATTAAAGGAGCGAAACATCAACGAAGGGTGGCTCCCGGATGACGACGCTGCAGCCAGCCCAAATGGCACCGTCGGAGGTGCATCAGGCAGATATGCCTTGCAGGTATTCCTACATGAGCTTACAACTAAAAAAACTTATAAAAACAACAAACACACATAAAACAACCTGGTCTAACAGAATTCCACGAAATGAACACAGGCCCCTTAACTCAAAATCAGTTTCACGGAATTGCCGAAAATTCCGTGACGGGTCCACGGAAGCGATTCCTATGCAAGTCAATGTCAGTAAAAAGCAGACATGATTTTATGAATATTTATAGGCTACTTTTAAATTTTGGAGCAACTAACTCCACTCCTACCCTAAACCTACCCACTCTCAACAATATAAAACACATAACAGGCAAAGTACAGTCAGGTATTTATTGCAAAAACTGACCAAAAACAGCATAAAAGTATTAACTTTTATTAACTTTTTGTTGCATTCCAAGTCTTCTGAAGTCACACGCTGTCTTCATGTAAAGAACAGAGTTGATTTTAATGTTTTAATCGCTAAAATGATGATCCCGCCACTCCGTGAACATATTAACAGATTCATATCTCATTCAAATAATACACACGAGTCGACTCTTTAGCGTGACGCAATCTGTCACGAGATACACGAGAGCCAATGACATTTTACAATCAAATCGCTGCATGCTGATCGCTTTTGGGGATTTTCTTCACACAAATCAATCGTTTGGCCTCGGAACACTTGGAATATTTGTACTTTTTGAATAAATTGTGCCTGCAGTCGTATCTGCCTGTTATATCCTGTTTTTTATAATACACAAATGGGTAGGTTTAGGGAAGGGATTGGGTTACGTGTTCAAAACGTGTCTAAATACTGTAAATAAATAAATAAATAAAAAATGAAAATAATTATAAATAAAATTAGGCTGTCTGATTAAATTCGAGAATCACACTCCATGTCATAATGGCAAAAATCATAGTTTCATGATGAAAACAATGCCCAACGCGTCTGTTTACTGTCATTGACTTACATAGGCATCACTTCCGTGGACCCATCACGGAATTTTCGGCGATTCTGTGAAACTGCCACGGATTTTGAGTTAAGGGGCCCGTGTTCATTTCACAGAATTCTGTGAGATCAGGTTGAATAAAAAGTTAGTTTCTTAGTTAACATTATAGTTAACTACATTAGTTAACATGAACTAATAATAAACTGCATTTCTACATAATTTATTCATCTTTGTTCATGTTAATTTCAACATTTACCAATAGATTATTCAAATCAAAGTTGGGTTTATTGAAAAGCTTCTTATAACCTTTTCCCCAGCATGGTCTGAAGAAGATCTGATTCGATTTTCATGAAAATTGGACAAACAGTCAATTTCCAAAAAGTAGTTTTTGTTGGTGGGAAAAATGACGTTTGTGCATTCGAATTTGCATTCGAATTGGCTCGAGCCAAGGAATCAGAGGAATTTTGTTTCTAGCCCTTATGGTTCAAAAGTTATTAGCATAAATGTAAGTGAAAGTTTGGAAAGTTGGTGGCGCTAGAGGGATGGAGTTAGAGACTCCAAATTTGATGTGGTGAATGTTTGGACTATCTATCAGTGTGCCAACTTTCACAACTTTTTACCATACGGTTCTATGGGCTGCCATAGACTCCCATGGCGGTAGAAGAAGAAGAAGAAAAAGAAGAAAACTAACGGATACAATAGGTGCTATCACACCATTCGGTGCTTAGCCCCTAATAACACTGCACTGCAGTCCTCAGCCGAAACCGTTCTTTACATTTCCAAGAATTTATTCTAATTACAGTAAAAATGGCTGAGCCTAAATTCTTACAGTGCAGCGCTATTTCAAGGCCTTTTAGGTCTCATTAAACAGCATTGTGTGCGGTCTGTGAATAAGACGCAGGTTTTGCTGTGAAATGCCGCCCAAAAGTTGTACAACCATTTCATGAATTTGACCGTAAACCTTCTTCACCACCTTACCTGCAAAAAAAATAGTAGGGAAGATATCAGTAGGTAAGTTGATGTTAGTTGTTGAATGCATTCATTACTATGTTGGCCACATGCAGTCTCAGACACATTGAAAACATGGCTGTAATTCTTGGCCAATCATTAGACTTTCTGGTCATGTATTTATGGAGCACCTTCCCAGACAGGGATATAATTTTGAATAAAAAAATTCCCCCAGAACACATCTATTATTTTGCTTTAGACTGCTTTTCGTTTTGTCTAGTTATTGCATGGGGAGTGGGCTGTAATCCATCTCTGCAAAAAGTTAACTTTACTGGGATCATTAGCTGATTGCCAAATTGCTCCATCCAGTTAAAAAGCAAAAAACTAAACAGCCATATCCAGCATTGACTGAACTTGGAAATAAAGCAGTGTGTGTTAATTGGCTTGTTTTAATAGTTCCTGATTATTGCAAAGTTTGTACAGATCTAATGAAAACACACCCAGAAATTGTGTGATAAAATATGCACAAACAGACATTTGGCATCATCAATATGCTTGTGTTGGTGTAGTCTCATCTGTGCAAACCAAGTAAATGATTAAAAAATGATTAGACCTGAATAAACACTAAGGAGAAGCATAAGAAAAGCAGAAATGATGGACATACGAAACAATTTAATTTCTTTGAAAATGTTATTCTCATCATTAGTGGGGGGAAAAAAAACAATGAACGTTAAAAGATTTTCATTAAAATTCAGTTATAACATGTAAGACATAGCACATTATAATAGCTGTGAATATGCAAATTGGCAAATTTAAAACCTTTGTAAATTGTAACTGCATTGAACTTCTTTGTTTTATTTATTAACTATGTTTATGTTCTTCTGAACAAAGTGTAAATGCATGCATGGGCAAGAATAAATACATTCAGACATTTAAATGGGTTTCAAATGAATAAATACCTGAAGGCAAAATGCAATCTAATGGAGCGAATTCATCCATGGCCGTGTTTATAATAAGCTGGATTCATCAACTGAAGAGGAAAACAAATAAAAAACATATTTAAAAAAAAACAACAAAATTACCTTCATTTCTAAATATCTGACAACAAACTTATATGTTCTAATCAAAACAACAGCTTTCTATTATGACATATAAAGAAATGCACTGACAAATAAAACACAATAGATCATTTAAAGTGTCTAAAATACAAGATACAAACAGAAATGGATGAAATGTTCAGCCATCAGGGATCAGATCGCTTACCTTATTTCACGGTCTTGTCTACATGAACTCTCTGTCCTGTGAATACTAACTTTTCCTAATTCCTCTACTCTACTAAGCTCTACTCCTGTAATATATTACTAGTTAGCGGTCTCACGTTACCAGATTACTGGTCTGCACTGCAGATTATTCTGATCAGGAACCACCAATTTACAGAAGAGAAAACAACAGCACACATTCACAGGTGTGATATTGCTCAAACAAAAGCTAGCATGAGTAACTTTTAAACATGAGGAGTAACATTTTACACACAATGTTGGCAGTTACTTATTAGTATTTCTGGCCCCACTTTATATCAGGTGGCCTTAAGAACTATGTACTTAAATCAAAAAATAAGTACAATGTACTTACTGTGTTCAAATTGTATTGCAAAACACCTTTTTTGATATTGAGGTGGGATACGGGTAAAGTTAGGGACAAGTGTGGTGATATGGGTAAGTTTAAGGGTAAGGTTAGGTGTAAGGGAAGTGCCAACTGTGTAATTACAAATGTAACTACAGAAATTAATTACAGACGTAATTACATGCAGGTATTTTTTAAAATTGAAGTACAATGCAAAAACATGTATGTACACAATAAGTGTATTGTATCAAATGATTAATTAAAATGTTAGTACATAGTAGTTAAGGCCACCTAATATAAAGTGGGTCCGTATTTTTATATACTCATATAGTACTTATATAGTATTTTTGCTTAGTATAATTCCAAATAAAGTCAAAACAGAATCAAGGATTGCATGCCTCCTATAGCAACACTAGGTGTGTTTAATGAGTGTTTTTGAATGTATCCCTTGAGTGAATGATTCATAATGATATTAATAATACCTATTAGTCTATTTTATTAATTTGAGAAAAAAACCCTTGTAAAATTTGCAATGAATGTGCACTTGTAGTGTACTTCAAATCTTTAATGTACACTTTCATAACTGTTTCATAACACACTTAAGTACACTTTAATAACTTTAATGACCAAATTAAAGTTATGTTTTAATAATCTTCCGTCATGCTTTAAAGTACACTTATTTTGCTGTGTTGATTAACATACTACAGCACAAAGTATTATAATTTATAATAGTGTGTTGTTTGATATTACATTTCAAGTTATATTTTATTATATTTTAAATGTACTAAATTACAACTTCATTATTACAAATGTGCAATTACATATAAATACAGAATAAGACATTTTCCATAAATGTTTGACTACATTCATCAGGACATGTTAACCATATTTCAAAGAGAATAGAAGTTATTATGAAATGACATTTCTTTTTTATTTAATTGGAATTAACATGACGAAAAAATTACAGTTTGCACTTAAATATATTATTTTCATAATACGTACTCTTTTTCACAGTGGAATAGCTAAAGTTTTGAAGAACACCTCATTTAAATGATAAACTACAAAGTTTCAAGCTTCAAGAGCAGAAAGAGAATTTCATTGATTGTTGGATGCTGTCCTGAAGCAGATATCTTATCCTGGCTTATTATGAAAGCACTGGTTGAGAGGACACCACACTGAGCTTTATATGCAACAACATAAATATATATATTTACTCAACACGCAGTGAAAAATGTCATTACATGGATCAGTCCTGCTGAGAGTAACAGATCAATGCAGGTAGAGAGATGCATCCCTAACACTGCGCCAAAATGAATCAGCATAGCGACTAAAAGGGGCTAATCCAACCTGACACCCACAAAGCGATTGATGTATGTAGAGTGCTGTCAAAGAGACATTGCATCAGAAACTCAAACTCAAGCAGGTGGGCCTTAAAAGAAGAGTGCACCCAAAAATTAAAACTCATCATTTATTGTATGTACTTCATGTCCAATAAAACCCATATGACTTTTTCTTTAGTGGGATGCAAAAACCATATAAATGTACCATAAAATTGTGACTCAAGCACTCTATTCTAATAGTTCTGAAGTCATGTGAAGCCTTGAATAGTTAAAAATTAAAATGATGCCATAATTTACTCACCCATATGACTCCAGTGGGTTAATAAAAGCCTTCTAAAGCAAAGCAATGAGTTTTGGTTAGAAAGGGTCAAAGGTCATCCTTCTGCCAGAGCTCGACTCTCTGGTGAATGTGCATGCAGCCGTTGCAATTAATTATAGTAACTGCCATTACATTTATTAACCCACTGGAGTCATTTTGATTACTTTTATGATGGATGAACACGTTTTTTGGAGCTTCAAAAACTTGGGCACTATTCAATGGCATTACAAAGCTGGGAGGAACCAGGATATTATTTAATATAACAATTATGTTCGGCTAAAATGAGAAAGTCACAGACACCAAGGATGGTTTGGGGTCGAGTAAATTATGGGATAATATTTAATTTTCGGGTGTACTATTCCTTTATGCCTTATTCCCAATGGCTGTTTACATGTACGCAAATAAACCATTTATAATTGGATTGATGGACTGAAAAGCCTTGATATAAACACTTTTGCCTCAAACTCCAAATTACTGCTTATTAATAGTTAGTAAGGTAGTTGTTGAGTTTAGGTATTAGGTATGTTTAAGGGATGTTGAATATGGTCATGCAGAATAAGCAATAATAGTAATATCTGAGTAATATGCATGCTAATAAGCAACTAGTTAATAGTGAGAATTGGACCCTAAACTAAAGTGTTACGATTACGATTGTTACGATTGTTACGATTGTTACGATTCGATTGAAAGAGGTGTAGAACTGAAATAATACAGTCAACAGGAAAAAATTAAGCATGAATCTTATAGTTTTTCTCAGTCGCGTTGGTACATTTCTCGAATCATCCTCGACATTTGCAAAACAGGAAGTGTATTTCTCAAAACAATTCGTACCAATAGCAAAACATCATGGATTACCTGCAAAAGCCAGTCAGCCAGTCTCTTGCTCAAAATCCTTAGTTCATCTCTCAAAAGTAAATACTGTATCTGTGTCCATGAACATGTCACTGCCATCAGAATGACAAGTCCTTGTGTCATTGTGTACAGATAAGACAGTCAAATTGCTAAATCATGTTGTCAATATAACAGTGTACTCTGAACTATGGCTAACGTTTTCATGACAATTATTATAAATTGTAGCTTACACCTTAGTGTATGTGGGAGTTTTATTCCAAGAGACTGGATGAGATTCACATTTACGTTTTTACTGTTTGTACTGTAATTTGTTGACAGACCATGTCATTGCGATACAGAAAGGAAAAGACAGCACTGCATAGCACAAAGGAAAAAAAGTAGAAATGTGAATGTCTAGAAATGGAAATGTATAGAAATATGCTTGACATATTATGACAACTTGTTCAACCATTTTGCATGTAAAGACTTATGCTATGAACTAATGCCTAAATGTTGTGGGGGGTGAGACTATTCAACAGAGACCTATTATAATACATTTTGATCAACATGACATAAGCAATTGATAATGTAGGAAACAGCAGAGAATTGTAATCATAATCATTTGCATGGATGTACAAACACATTTGCAACTTGTTCAAAGAAATGAGAAACTGCTTTTTTTAATGTGCACAAGTGACACAATGATGTGAAGATTGAACAGGTAGTTTTGAGAATTTCAATTCTGATCTGAGACATGTACCAAAGCGACTGAGAAAAACTGTAATATTTTCTTAATCGGATTGAATCGCAATGAATCAGTTGATTCACACAGAGAAAAAAGGTGTCAAATTTGTACCTTTAGGCGTACAACAACTTGTCACTACCCAGTACCCGTAAAAGGACATATTTGTACCTTTTTTACCACAAATTTGTACAAATCTGTACTCTAGGGTACTAATATGCACCATTTAAGAGTAAAAAAAAAAGGTACAAAGATGTCCTTTTAAGGGTACTGCCCCAGTGTCAAGCAGTTTTTGACACCCTTTTTCTCTGTGTTGAGTCCACAAAACTAGTCTGAATAATTAATTCCTGAATCTGACAGTTCGACTCACTGACTAAAAACAATTGCAGTTTGAAAATAGCGAATATTTGTCTGTTCCTCAAACAAAGCTACATTCAAATTACTTGTATGGCATAAAAGTCATACAGTCTACTTAAATGGGGATTGTTTTTCACTTTTGAAGCTGGAAAACCTTGAACGTTCTCATTGACTGTAACGGCATGGAAAAGAGTGACCAGCCCAATTCTTTAAAATTCCTCCATTTGTGCTCTGTTGTTGCTTATGAGAATGTGCAATTAAATATGTTATGTATGAAATAGAGGCAATTACTATAATTACTATCCTTAAATTGTTGAAACATTCAGCACAGCTGAAAAGGTGATTCTGAAGTTAAACGCCTCACAATTATCTTCACCACAACACAGTAAAAGACTAGGGTTGAGGGAGTGAGGCTTTTTTTTTTTTTTTTACTTCAAAAGACTGCCAGTAGTTAAAAAATCAGCCTTGTCAACGGCTAAAGTAAGTTCTTTCTTTTCCTCCATTGTGTCTTTAATTAATTTGGCCCTTGTTGTGTAGTTTTCTCCCTCTGGGTGTTTTTGTAATTAGTTCTATTGACTGAAATTTCAAGGCTCTCTGACTTAGTCTGGGGAAATTTTCTGCTTGACATTAGTTCTTGTTGTACTTTAAAGAAGAGCCAGGGTTCATTCTAAGGTTGAGTGCCCAAATAATTTAGTTTACAACTAACTCCCTCATTATGTGCACAAGTAAATCACACAAGTGCTTCTTCAGAGACAGAATGTATTTTTAATGAAAGTCAACATTATCTACAGCTTTCCGTTCTGGCACGATTTCAGTGAAATCTTTAGCAAAGCTCACTACTTCATAAACTTTTGCACGCCAAGTTTCACACTCTAGTCCCTCAAAGCAAACCTTAACAGAGATATTATAAATAAAATATTACATCAGGAAGATTAGTATAGAAACAATCCGTCTATACACGTGATGGAGAAGTTAAAAATGCCATTCATTTCAGTGACAAGCACTTACTGAACACCTGACATTTGTCTCCGTCTCAAAACCTTGCGAGCGGACTACATAGACAACAGCCGTTCAGCGTTCGAGTAGAAAAGGTTTTGGTAGGCATCAAACGCGCATAAAATTGATGTCTAGGTAGTCAGCTCGCTAGGTTAACAGAGGCAGCCTGTATCGCTACTGTACTCACTCTGTGAATGGGTATCCAGCATGTGGCCAGTCCACGTTTGTGTACAATCAACGAGTGCCGAAGAGAAGCGCTTGAGCTCCAGAATATTGTGTGACGTTTGTCACAGCGACATCTAGAGGTGGATTGTACACGGATTCCTGATGTCATCATCCAGAATTCAATGATAGATAGATAGATAGATAGATAGATAGATAGATAGATAGATAGATAGATAGATAGATAGATAGATAGATAGATAGATAGATAGATAGATAGATAGATAGATAGATAGATAGATAGACAGACAGACAGACAGACAGACAGACAGACAGACAGACAGACAGACAGACAGACAGACAGACAGACAGACAGACAGACAGACAGACAGATAGATAGATAGATAGATAGATAGATAGATAGATAGATAGATAGATAGATAGATAGATAGATAGATAGATAGATAGATAGATAGATAGATAGATAGATAGATAGATAGATAGATAGATAGATAGATAGATAGATAGATAGATAGATTTAAACATTGCAGAGCTTTCCAAAGTGCTGAACAGAGTAGGCTAAAGGAAAAATAACATACAAACAGAATAAAAGCAAACAAAACAAACAATAAAACAGAAGCATGATCATTTTAAAATGCCAGGGAAAAGAGATATGTTTTTTATTTAAAAATGGTAACGTAAGGTGCAATGTCCAGAGGGAATTGGTTCCATAGATGGGGGCGGCAATGGAAAAAAGCTCTATCTCCGTTTTTAGAGAGGAGCGAGGGATACTGTATAAAATAGCCTTGTCTGAAGATCTTAAAAGTCTGGAAGATGACAGAGGAGTAAGAAGATCTTTAAGATAAAATGAAGCTTGATCATTAAGAGCTTTAAAAACTAACAACAGGATTTTAAACTGAATTCTAAAATGGATCGAGAGCCAAAGCAAAGCTAAAATTGGGGTGACATGATCATATTTCTTTGTCCTGGTCAGCAGCCTTGCAACTGCATTTTGTACCATCTGGAAGTGTGCAAGTGAATAACTGAGGAAGTCCCAGATACAACAAGTTACAATAGTCTAAGTGTGAGGTAATAAAAGAATGAATAACCTTCTCCAAGTCTTGGAATGACAAAAATGATTTACCCCAAGGTTCCTAACCTGGGAAGAAACATGAGGGGAAGAGATTACCCAGCTCCTTAATGAGACTTCTCAATTTTCGGTGACCAAAAACAGTTGTTTCCATTTTGTCATCATTAAGTTGGAGAAAGTTATTTGATTTCTCAATGCCTCAGATACATTCCAACAAAGGTTGAATGGAATCGGCAGCTTTCAGCCGCAGGTACACTGTGTATCATCAGTGTAAAAATGTAATGAAACATTGTGCTTCTTAATAATATCCCCCAGTGGACGCATATATAAGTTAAAAAGGAGCGGACCCAAAATAGATCCCTGAGGTACTCCACTGTAATAATAGGAGCAGAAGATGAAGAGAACCTAGCTCTACAGAAAAAAAGACCTCAACTAAACCATTGTAAGGGCGTACCCTTACCATATAAATAATCTAAGTATATAGATCATGTTATTTTAAAATTGAATTATGAATTCATAGCAGAGAGACCAGACCAACATACTGTTGTGGTAAACTCACTTTTAACAATTGACATGACCATGTAGCCCTTTACCTTCAAAGCTATTCTTCTTTTCAACATCTTCACCACTATCCTTTCACAATCAGCTATCTTCATATCAAGGCTGGTTGTGCTCCAAATGAGCAAAATAAAAAAAGCATAAATAAATAAAGAAAAGTCTGAAGGAAAATAAAATGTTTAGCATAATAACCTCAAGAGCCCAATGTTTACAGTCATTGAACTTCATGATCAATTTCTAAGTTCATTCCTCAAACATCTGTGTGTGTTTATTTTTTTAACCCTTTTGTGAGACTCAACATTGGTTTGCTACAACGAGCTTAGTTTTATTATTGATCGTCACATCATTGATATAAGTGCAGGCAACACACCCCTCACCATCTGCTGAGAAGATAGACACTGGATAGTTCTGAACATAAATCAAAAAATGAGACACAACTGAGTTAAAACTAAAGGGGAAAGCAGGACACCTGCACACAGCCAGACAGATAAATCCTTCCTGTCCACTCCATTTAAGAATTTAAACTTCAATGGAAAAATATCCATGCCAAAAACACCCATTTCCATTGCACAAAATCTTCTTTATAGTGAAAAATCACCAGCATCATAGCTATATATTTTTTTAAGAGAAATTGATGACATGACCTCCACACAATGCTCATACTTTACTTTATTTATCAAAACAAACAAAAAAAGCTCATGGTCTCTAGAGTCTGGTTTCATGTCAGCGCAGTACAAATAGTAGTGTGTTTGGCCACATATACATAAATCGTAAATTATCCATCAGCAACTCTGCTGCCACTTGGCCTCACCCAGAGAAAAAGACCCGTCACAAATATGGCTTTCTGTCAGCCGGTAGTAAACAAAAGGCAGGTCTAATTTGATAAGGGACACCAAGGTTAAATTTTGCCTGCACAGCACACGATCCAGTGTCGCCAAGGCTTTCTCAGCCAGCTGTAAAATTATTCTGCTGTATAACAGCTTGGTCACGACTGATAAGGCAGATTTCCTGAGACAAGCCGGTAAGAAAAGCACAAGCTTGTATCCTCAGAGTCGCCTCCCATTTCGTACACATTGATACATCCTGCCTGGCAAGAAACAGATAAACATAACCAGATTATTGGAGTTGCAGAACCCCAAAAGAGGAGATTGTGTGTGTGTGTGTGTGTGTGTGTGTGTGTGTGTGTGTGTGTGTGTGTGTGTGTGTGTGTGTGTGTGTGTGTGTGTGTGTGTGTGTGTGTGTGTGTGTGTGTGTGTGTGTGTGTGTGTGTGTGTGTGTGTGTGTGTGTGTGTGTGTGTGTGTGTGTGACTTGATTGAGAAACCAGAGCATTCAAGTTGATTTCTCGCTTTTGGAACGATTGTAAAAGTGCTATCATTGACATGCCCTTCTAACTTTTCTGGCAGTAGACTCTGCAAATATGACAACGTTAACTGTATTGGTCATTGGGACATTCAATGTGCCCATTTTTGACTGTTTAACTATCTTAACTCAGAGTGCAAATCTTCCACGTTATTTTACCACGTTTTTGAACTCTTTGAACATCCAGTCCTTTATCTTTGACACCTGGCCTCAATTGGTGTCTCTGGGCAAAATCTTCCAGATAAAGCCAATTACAATGAAAATTAAAGCAGAAATTTGTCCAACAGGAGTTTTAACATCAGATAAAAGACTAATAACAGAAACTATAAGGTATATAGTTATATAGGTTCATTTAATAAAATAAAATAAAATAAAATAAAAAACATGTTCGATTATCTTAAAACATGCAATTAAATAAAAAAGGTCTTTGTTTGATCAGATTCTAGTTTAAAGACTGGATTCTAGGTTCTAGTTTTGTGGTGAAAAAAACACATCATATATATTTCAACATGTCATACAACATAATAATAAATACATATTATTTTATGTTTTGTTAACTTAACCCCCCAAAATGTCAGGTGGTGTAACTGTCTGAACAAATAAACAGATTAAAAAATGTTTTTTAAATGTTCTTCTTCTGTACTTCTGCCTCGTCTAGCGTGATCTTTCCGACGTGATTACGCAATCAATGGTGAGCCACAGAGCAGGGCAAGATGATCAATTTAGGTTAAAAAGTATATCAATTTAAATTATTTTGTGAAAATGACTAGTTTGGCTAGATAAGATCCTATTCCTCGTCTGGTATCGTGCAGAGCCTCTGAACCCCTTCGAAACTCTTTGAAACTGCATTGATTTGGACCTTCAAAATTTTGATTGCCATTGAAGTCTATGATAAAATCCTGGAATATTTTCCTCAAAAATCTTAATTTATTTTCGACTGAAGAAAGAAGACAGACATGAACATCGTGGATGACATGGTGGTGAGTACAATATCAGGAAATTTTCATTTTTAAGTGAACTAATCCTTTAATTATTGCCCTGCAAACAATGCATAATATTTTTATAGCCATCTTTGATCATATTTATCAAGGGGACCACTAATTCTGACCACAACTGGAATGACTAGAATTTCAGAGGAAACTAAGAAAAATAGCTTTTTGCCAGCAAACCCACCAGATGGCTTTGGTGCAAACAGGGATAAAAAGTACCCCATGCCCATGGTTAAATACTGTCTCTTTAATGTTGTGGGCCTATTGTTTTACTGGAGGTCCTGGACATCCTGTTCAGATACATGCCATCATGGATTCTATCAAATACCAACAGATAAAATAAAAAAAAACCTTATGGCCTCTGCTAGAAATCTTATAATGGGCCGTGGCTGGATCTTCCATTAGGACAATGATCCAAAACAAACATCAAAATCAACACAAAAATGGGTCACTGAGCACGAAATGAAGCTCTGCCATGGCCGTCCCAGTTCCCTGACCTGAACCCTACTAAAAATGAGTGGGGTGAACTGAAGGGAAGAAGCACCAGCATGGATCTGGGAATCTGAAGAGATTCTGTATGAAGGAATGGTCTCTGATTTCTTGTCAGGTGTTCTTCAAACTCATCAGGCATTATAGGAGAACACTCGGAGCAGTTATCTTGGGGAAACAATGTTGCAATAATTGGTGGCCAATAATTGTGGCCAATGTTAAGAAAACATTTCTTTCATAATGAGAACCTCCATTTTTAATTGTTTTACTTCAATGAAAGGTTATAATTGTTATTTACCAAGGGTGCCCATATATTAGTGGAGGGAAATGAAAAATTCCTAAATATCTTGAATAACTTATTTTTTGTGTGTGTTTGCTACTTATGTTGGAACCTCATTTCTCATTAATGCAATTATCTAATCAACCAATCACATGGCAGTTGCTTCAATGCATTTAGGGGTGTGGTCCTGGTCAAGACAATCTCCTGAACTCCAAACTGAATGTCAGAATGGGAAAGAAAGGTGATTTAAGCAATTTTGAGCGTGGCACGGTTGTTGGTGCCAGACGAGCCGTCTGAGTATTTCACAATCTGCTCAGTTACTGGGATTTTCAAGCACAACCATTTCTAGGGTTTACAAAGAATGGTGTGAAAAGGGAAAAGCATCCAGTATGCGGCAGTCCTGTGGGTGAAATTGCCTTGTTGATGCTAGATGATGCAAGCTGATAGAAGAGCAACTTTGACTGAAATAACCACTCGTTACAACCGAGGTATGCAGCAACACGCCCCAACACGCACAACCTTGAGGCGGATGGGCTACAACAGCAGAAGACCCCACCGGGTACCACTCATCTCCACTACAAATAGGAAAAAGAGGCTACAATTTGCACAAGCTCACCAAAATTGGACAGTTGAAGACTGGAAAAATGTTGCCTGGTCTGATGAGTCTCGATTTCTGTTGAGACATTCAGATGATAGAGACAGAATTTGGCATAAACAGAATGAGAACATGGATCCATCATGCCTTGTTACCACTGTGCAGGCTGGTGGTGGTGGTGTAATGGTGTGGGGGATGTTTTCTTGGCACACTTTAGGCCCCTTAGTGCCAATTGGGCATTGTTTAAATGCCACGGCCTACCTGAGCATTGTTTCTGACCATGTCCATCCCTTTATGACCACCATGTACCCATCCTCCCCATCCTCTGAAGGCTACTTCCAGCAGGATAATGCACCATGTCACAAAGCTCAAATCCTTTCAAATTGGTTTCTTGAACATGACAATGAGTTCACTGTTCTAAAATGGCCCCCACAGTCACCAGATCTCAGCCCAATAGAGCATCTTTGGGATGTGGTGGAACGGGAGCTTCGTGCCCTGGATGTGCATCCCACAAATCTCCATCAACTGCAAGATGCTATTCTATCAATATGGGCCAACATTTCTAAAGAATGATTTCAGCACCTTGTTGAATCAATGCCACGTAGAATTAAGGCAGTTCTGAAAGCGAAGGGGGGTCAAACACAGTATTAGTATGGTGTTCCTAATAATCCTTTAGGTGAGTGAAAGTGAAGTGAAAGTGAAGTGACGTGTGGCCAAGTATGGTGACCCATACTTGGAATTTTATGCTCTGCATTTAACCCATCCAAGTGCACACACACACAGTAGTGAACACACACACACACACGTGAACACACACCCGGAGCAGTGGGCAGCCATAATGCTGCGGCGCCCAGGAAGCAGTTGGGGGTTCGGTGCCTTGCTCGAGGGTCTCACCTCAGTCATGGTATTGAGGGTGGAGGAGGGCGCTGGTTATTCACTCCCCCAACCTACAATTCCTGCCGGACCTGAGACTCGAACCCGCAACCTTCTGGTTACAAGTCCGACTGTGACCATAGTCCGACCATAACCATAACCTATATATATATATATGCTCAGAAATGCAGTGATACAACTAACAAGACTTCGCAATGAATGACAGAGTGAACATGGTATATAAAGGCTGAGGAAATTAGGTAATTGAGACACAGGTGTAAACAATGAGTGCTGATGAGTCCGGGCAAAAGATTATGGGAGATGTAGTCCTTAATGAAGTGACAGTCCGGGGTGGAGTGCCCTCAGGTGGTAATCAGGGGCACTCTCACTGGTGATCGTGACAATTACGATATTTGTTTGCATTATGTCATAATCTGCCTGACCCCGTCGTTGCCTTTCTTTGATGACGTTGCAGGGCGTTCCAAATGAACGATTATTGTCAGCAAAGTCCACTTCACCTGATATACCGTGCTCAGGGAGTAAGGATCAGTGAACACTGCGCAGGGACCCTGTCAAATGGAACACACCTATTGTCTTTGTAGATTAATTATTGGCTCCTTCACTAAACGGATTCCTTGACCAAAACACCTGTTAGTTACTCAAAGAGGCACGACTATTAATTGCTCTGTGGATTCGTCTGGAAAAAGATAATATGGTAAAATTGTTACTTATATTTTGACAATCAAGATGACCCGTGCACACCAAAATGCATCATCTTTGAGAAGTATCATTTTTATTTATACTTAGTAAATCTTAAAAATAGGAACTCATAAATATGAATATAAATTCTAACTTTGAGAAAATCTGAGAACCGTGCAGTGCAATTTTCACAACTGCATGCTCTCAGCAGGTCAATAACGATTATAGGGCCTCTTAAGCTGCCACAGTGATTCTGCATCAGACATGTTTTAATGGATCCTGCCTGCAAGTAACTGATATTACTGAATCGGAACACACAAAGATTGAAGTATCTGAGGAGACTGAAAGTATGTGTAGATGAAACACTGAACTATCAGAGTTCAGTGCTGCAATAAGTAGACCTGAAAATTGTTTTAAATTGCATTTTATTGTAAATTTGTGATCATCTTCACAGTAATTTAAATTTTCTCCGTTATTGTATCAAAAAACATTTCATGTTGCAGCAGAGACGGTCTCACACTGTGGCAATGGCGATGCTTCCGACATCTTCTCTGAAGATTATGAAGTACTTTATAATGCTGTGCATTGTGCTGCAACAGTGTATATATATATATATATATATATATATATTCAACAAAATGGGAACTATAACAATTAACTGATATCATGATCCCTTAAAAAAAAATCATCATTATCATCATCATCACTAACAGTTGTAGTAGTACTAATAGTAGTGTCCACATCTTCACCTTTTAACCCTTATGTTAGCTTGAGACTGCCTATACTGTTTTTATGTTTAGGATCATGCTCATTCATGCTTTATATATGGGACCCAAAACACGAATAATGTAACATTTTCATGGAGGACAGTTGAAGCGTGTTATTAACTTGACATTTTGTTTATAATCAGTTCTCATAAGACAAGAAGTCAAGAAATATCAACTATCAGTGTTATTTTCAAGCTATTAAAATAACCATGAGAGTTAAAAACCACATAAAAAAATGCATTCACAAGTCAAGTCAACACCGTTGTCGTGCTCCTCAAACCATTCCTGAACCATTTTTGCTCTGTGGCAGGGCGCATTATCCTGCTGAAAGAGGCTACAGCCACCAGGGAATACCGTTTCTATTAAAGGCTGTACATGGTCTGCAACAATGCTTAGGTAGGTGGTACATGTCAAATCAACATCCACATGGATGACAGGACCCAAGGTTTCCCAGCAGAACATTCACCAAAGCATCACATGGCCTCCACTGGCTTGCCTTCATCCCATAGTGGTGCCATGTGTTCCCCAGGTAAGCAACGCACACACACTATCCACGTGATGTAAATGAAATGTGATTCATCAGACCAGGCCACCTTCTTCAATTGCTCCGTGTTCCAGTTCTCACTTTCGGCGGTGGACAGGGGTCAGCATGGGCACCCTGACTGGTCAGCGGCTATGCAGCCTCATTCGCAACAAACTGTGATGCACTGTGCATTCTGGCACCTTTCTATCAGAACCGGCATTAACTTCTACACAGGCCAGCCTTCGTTCCCCATGTGCATCAATGAGCCTTGGCCACCCATGACCCTGTCGCCGGTTCACCGCACGGTTCCGTCCTTGGACCATTTTTGATAGATACTGACCACTGCAGACCGGGAACACCCCACAAGAGCAGCAATTTTCAAGATGCTCTGACCCAGTCGTCTAGCCATCACAATTTGGCCCTTGTTAAACTCGCTCAAATCCTTACGCTTGGCCATTTTTCCTGCTTCTAGCACATCAACTTTGAGGACAAAATGTTCACTTGCTGCCTAATATACCCACCCACTAACAGGTGCCGTGATGAAGAGATAATCAGTGTTATTCACTTTACCTGTCAGTGGTCATAATGTTATGTCTGATCGGTGGTGCTTGATTATAAATGATAGGATGCGAATGATTGGTTTGTGAGCAACTTCGGTTCAATTTTGTGATATTATTGGTTAATCTTTCCCTGCCCACATGGATTTGGTTACATCAGAAGTTGTTGAAGTGGCAGAGAAAGTTATTATATTTGGACGATTATGAAAACTCTATTTCCTAAGAATAATATGCAAAGACAAATCAGACACAGACCAAGGGCACGTGTTAGAAAGCTGGCATGTGATAAATGATAACTATTTGATCAAATTTCTGACGCCATTAAAAACATGAAATTAACTTTTAGGTGTTTAACAATTACCTGAAAGGTCATACTGGATGGCTTGAGTCCATTCATGAGATTTTCCACTTGAAAGGCACAATATGTACATATAGAAGAAGAGAAATGGAAAGGTAGTTAAGGTATTGAAAGGTAAAGGGTAGTTAATAATACATGAACCTCCATTATTTCTGGGAAAATATTTTCATTTTGATGAAGGGCAATGAAGGGTCACAGAACAATGTTAACTCAGATGATATGAAGGCCATTCAGCTTGCTGTCAAAAAAGGCTCAGCTTATGCAGCATTCATTAGGGTAATACAACTGATAGCATTAACAAAGACATGAATTTAAATATATTGAAATTTAAGGGACTACACTTCGCATTTAATTTCCTCTGCATTCTTTCTCGGAGATGAGTATTATGATGAGTCGTCATAATACGTTTTATATTTAAAACATCTACGGCTTGTCTACAACTTCTATATCAGAATGCTGAGAAGAGCTTTAAAATAAATTTGACTAGTAGCGGGTCCTGTGCTCTCTCAACCATAGAATCTGTGTTGGCAGGTCAAGTTAAGCTACATATGCTCGGCTCAGTTTGAGAACAGAATACTAAACAGGACGACTGGCTGAGTTCAATATGCCGAAATCGTTTTAAAAGAGCAGAGATGGCTGGATGTGTTGTCAGAGCATACTGGAACAAACAACAGTAAAATTCTCTCGTCATTGTGCTACTGTGATTATTTATATATCTATTATATATATATATATATATATATATATATATATATATATATATATATATATATATATATATATATATATATATATATATATATATATATATATATATATATATATATATTAAGCAACTGAAGCTTTCTGACACTTTGTTTCTATGAATCTTTTTCTTTCTTGTAAAATGTTCTAAACACTGTTCTAGCACTGCAAAATTGAATCTCATTGCAAAGTCGATGCTCATGGATAATTCAGATTAATATGAAAAAATATTTTTATACGAAAAAATAAATCCTTATGCATTTGTAAACAGATTGTTGTTTCATAAACCCCTATTTTTTGTGCATGTTTAATATTTGGCTGTATCCAACACACAAGGAATATGTAAACCGAAATGACTTTCTCATCTTCAGAACCACAGTGGCTCACGAAATGGAGCACATTGCATTTTTCATACTGTATTTTGCACAACATGATGAATTACTACATAAAACTTCTTCAATAGCCCAATAGAATGTTTTTCTCATTTTGAGTCATGAATAAATATGAATACAACTGAATGTTTAGCTTACTCTTAACAAAAGCAATACAGTACATTCCTCATCAACTGCAGATTTGAACACTTTCGCACTAATTTCATTAATGCTTATTCAGACCCTTGGCTGATCAAATACAGCTGGGTTGATCACTTACAAATTGTAATTGGTTACTGATTCCAAATTACATGACAAAATTTGTCCATTATTACATGTTTAAAGTAATATAATCTGACAACTTTTAGATTACTTTTGACCTAAAACTTGTTTATCACAATGATTTGAGTAAAATAATCTTGTATTTATTAAATATCTTTGTTATCAACAACATAAAATGTATTAAGGGGGGGGGGGGGGGGGGGGTGAAATGCTGTTTCATGCATACTGAGCTTTTTACACTGTTAAAGACTTGGATTCCCATCCTAAACATGGACAAAGTTTTTTTTTTTTTTTTTAAAGTTGGACGTTTGATGGAGTATCTGTGGAGTTTTGGAGTTTTCTGTGCCAAAAATACTCCTTCCAGTTTCTCATAAGTTTCGGAAAGTTTTTTTTCGAGTATGGGTATATGTGACGTCAGATGGGGCGGAATGTCCTTGTGGGCCATACGGGCTCTTCTCCAGGAAGGGCGCGCGCGCGACTATAGCGAGAGATCAAGCTGGCTGCGCTGCAGTCACAGGACTTCACGGAATCAACAATGTCACCAAAGCAAGACAACCCTGCACAGCTTCCCAAAGAACCCAGCGTTAATGGGACAGTGGATGGAGTTTGTTTTTCCGGAGCAGGAGTTGTGCAAGTGTTTGTTTGTTCCCTGAATTTCGGCGACGATGGTTTATAAACAAGGTACAGTTCAACTCCGGATTTGTAGCTCGTCTAATGCTGAAAGATGGAGCAATCCCAGCGATTAAGGTTCACGGTCGTGTGTTGGTAGCAGGCGGTGAGTAAAACTGCTTCAAATGTCTATCTGTTGTTAGCTATTGATTCCATTGTTTTTCTATGTAAACATGCATAGCTCAACGCAATAGCTGCTCGTCATTCTTTAGCTCCGCCCGAACGATGCGGGGAAAGACTCGGTACAGCGTAACTTTCTTTTATAAATATAATAAAACCAAAGACTTTTCGGAGATATGAAAGATGCAATACTACTCTATAGGTACTCAAGATTGACATGAGATTGACTGAAAATGAGTGTTTCACCCCCTAACCCCCCCCCCTTTAAATACATTACGTCAGGGTTTCCCAGACTGGGGTTTATGATGGAACTGCAGGGGTTCATGAGTTTAATGAAACGCTATTAAGTAATTCAATCATACACATTTTAAATTAAAATAAATAATAATAAAAAAAAAAAAAAAAAAAAAAAACACTTACTAAAAAAGATTACTTAATTTTTGGAACCTGATTACGTAATCCAAATTATACTAAGAATATAAATATCTGAATGTAAGAACAAATACTATGATATACAGTTTAATAAATAATAAATATTTAAGATTTTTCTTAATCACTAATCAAATAAGCAAATCAAAGCAACAGGGCAACAAACCAAATACTAAAAATTCTAAAATAAATATACTTTAGTTCAAACATTTGGGGTCAGTAAGATTTTTCTAAAAGAAATTAATAATTTTATTAAGTTCATAATGTTACAAAATATTTCAATAAAAAACACTTTCTATTCATCATGTCCTGAAATAAAAAAAATATTCACAAAAATATTAAGCAGCACAACTGTTTTCAACATTGATTGAATAATGAGAAATGTTTGAAATCTGAATATTAGAATGATTTCTAAAGGATCATGTGACACTGAAGACTGGAGTAATGATGCTGAAAATTCAGCTTTTCCAACACACATATTAAGTGGAGTGGAGAATATAGTGGAGAATAAGAAACTTTTTTCAAAAACAAGTTTTTCAATTCAACTTTGCAAATTGTAATGCTGATAAATGGATTTTGTAATGCAATGCAAAAAAGCAGAATTTTCATTAGGGATTTTAGCCTCACTGTATGTGTTCGATCTTAGATAAAGATAACATACCAGCTCTGAGTTCATTCCGAGACAACTGTGATTGGCTATTTAGCAGGTCTTTTCCTAACTGGTCTCTGATGGAGAAGGGACAGGCAATCAGTCTGCCTGCAGTTCCTCTAAGAGTTGTCTGACTCAATTATTATGGGTCTGTCACAACGCAGACTGAGCTATAATTACCTAAACATTTCGACAGAGTCGTATAATGCTGGGCTGCTCATGTGTTCCCACAGCGAGCTGCCGACGTAAAGGAAATGGGTTTTGTGTTTAACTTGCGTTTAAATTGCTCTTAATGTTTAACTCTCTCTCATTCATGAGTAACTTTTGCTTCATTATTAGAATTAGGCAGTTACATTTACTCGAGATCTATTGATGAGCAATAAACTTTGGATGCTGTAAGAACCTGGAGTACAGTGAGCTCATAGAAATGAAATTACTTTCTCTTTTGAATTAATAAGTAGGCCTCTTAGCAAACTGTTTCACAGTGAAATGACATTTGGCTTAAGAACTGTGAGCTCCACAGTCTGTCGAAGCTCTTTGAAAGCTCATCCGAAATGGATGGTACACAGTGTATTATTGAGAACGGCAACATTTGATTAAACTGCAGCAACACTGGGGAACAGTCATAAGATTTACCCTTATTGGAAAGACTGTCACCTTGAGTTATACTAGACTAGAGGTATTAAATGAGGTTTTCTGAAGTTAACTTCTCATCTTAAATTTAAAATTGCAACTTGTCTTAAGATGGATATTTCAAAATCAGTATTAATTAGCTCTTCTATTAATGAGTTTCTCACATTTTTGGGATTCATTTGATTAGATGTTGATTCAAATGAGTGTGAAACACCACATTAGACTTTATTAAATTAAGCTTGCCATGTAGAACCCTGCGGAAAGAAACAAAGCCAATTAAACACAGGTAAAGGTGGAGTTGGGGTTGGAGGAGGGAGTTTTGTTGCGAGCAGCGAGGCGATAGAAGAATAGCTGAGAAATGGGAATTGAAATGGCCGCGGTGATAAGTGTCGAGACTGGATTGGTACACGTCAGGAACAGCTGATGCGAGCTTGACTGACGTGGCCTGCCTGAACTGACGCAATGCTTGATTTCTGCTAAACACACAAAAAGTACTTTTGAAGAATATCCTCAGATGTGTGTGTTTTTTTTTTTATGAAAATCTCATATCTTACATATAGAGTAGTATTGCATCCTTCATATCATTGAAGAGTCTTTAGTGTTATCATATTTATAAAAGACAGATACACTGTACGGATTCTTTCCGAAACAGCCAAACACGTGGAGGCGTGCAGTGGGCAGAGCTAAAGAGTCACGAGCACACACACACACACACACACACACACACACACACACACACACACACACACACACACACACACACACACACACACACACACACACACACACACACACACACACACACACACACACACACACACACACACACACATACACACACACACACACAATCAATACATCATGGCATTATCCCTGGATAATGTCCCTTCTGATTCACTATGTTCGTGTTGTTTACATTATATGCACTTACATGCCAATTGCCAACAAAACACAGACATTTGGTGCAGTTTCACTCACTGCCTGTGGTTTCGACTCATGACTGGGAACAAACAAACACACTTGCAGAACTCTGTTGCTGCTCCTGAAAAAAAAAAACTGCATCCACTGTCTCCTTAACACTGGGTTCTTTGGGAAGCTGAATAAGGTTATATGACCCCACTTTATATTAGGTGGCCTTAAGTACTATGTACTTAAA
The DNA here is from genome assembly GCA_023566225.1 of Romanogobio albipinnatus. Classification (NCBI taxonomy): domain Eukaryota; kingdom Metazoa; phylum Chordata; class Actinopteri; order Cypriniformes; family Gobionidae; genus Romanogobio; species Romanogobio albipinnatus. The sequence goes on along the minus strand of CM042260.1, from coordinate 23,360,963 downwards.
TAAAAAAATAAGTACAATGTACTTAATGTGTTCAAATTGTATTGCAAAACACCTTTGCTGATATTGAGGTGGGATACGGGTAAAGTTAGGGACAGGTGTGGTGATATGGGTAAGTTTAAGGGTAGGGTTAGGTGTAACGGAAGTGTCAACTGTTTAATTACAAATGTAACTACATAAATTAATTACAGACGTAATTACATGCAGGTATTTTTTTAAATGTAAGTACAATGTAAAAACATGTATGTAAACAATAAGTGCATCGTATCAAATAATTAATTAAAATGTTAGTACATAGTAGTTAAGGCCACCTAATATAAAGTCGGTCCGGTTTTATTTCCCTCACAAACAAAAACACTTGTCTTTAGTGACATTGTTGATTTCATGGTCTAAAAATCAAAATGACAGCACTGCCGACAGCTTCCGTAACCTGAATGAAGCTCATTGATGGGCACGCTCTTGTTCTCGCGTTCCCTCTTTCGCCCTGTATGACGTGCTGAATACAGCTAAATTACTTTTATTATGTTAATTATGTTGGTCAATAGTATGTTATAAGTAGCTGAAATAAGAACAAATGTCAGGCCATGTCAAAACATCTCAAGGGCCCCAAAACACTGCAGTCCTCTACACCTAATCTCTTGTGTTACACAGAAGAAATACAAGTTTGGGTAGCCTAATTTTTGTTTAAATGTTCCCTTTAAAGCTGCCAGGTGTACATTATTAGGTTTTCCTGGTGTGATATCCACAATCAATTCTGTTCCCAAAGGAAATATTTATATGATGCCAGAGCGTGATTTCATCTGGAATACATTAAGTTAAACTTTCCTTGCATTATTGGATACCTTCTCCACCAGAGCTCTGTAAATAACACAGTCATATATAAAATACCATACTGTGGCCATTCATCTCCATTTCTCTTCCTATACTTCTTATACAATAGAAGGTCATCAAAAAGGCATGATTACAACCCAGGCTGCTCCTCTGCTTCTTCCAGAGATTTATAGTGCTTGTATGATCAAATTCGCTGCAAATCAAAGGAAATTACAGTAATGCATCAGCTTTTGCTGATTGCCACTGTTCAGCCAATAGCTCATGGCCCGAAGCGCGAAAGAAAATCTCATTATGAAGCTTTCTTTACTTACAAATGGACACAGGGCATCTTCAGTGGAATAACAAAGAAGGCTCTCCAGTGAAGGGACAAATGCATTGCTCCTTTTCTTATGCTTTAAGTGGCAACAACGTGCCTCATTCACTAATCAATGAGCATGATTTGTGTATATACGCAGAAAACGTTCTCACACAAACTTTCTGCTTGATTCACAACAGATATACGGTATGAAGCTAAACACTGCACTTATATTTATTCTTACTCTGATGAATATCGATTCCCGTTCACACGGATCTGCGAAAATGACTAAAAAGGCTGTATTATGCACTTTTTTATTATCACTTTGTCTAGAAATGCCCTGTGAATACACGTAAGGCGCATGCGTGAACATGTAATGTGCATGACGTCACCGTTTTCACACATTTGCGTTTTTGTTGTTTACATGCAGACGGTAAAGACATCATTTTCAAAACCTTGCACTTTGAACCAGGTTTTTTTTAAAAGCTTGCGTTTTCAGGCACCCAAAACGCTGTTGTCATGTAAATGAATGGCCAAAACGTGTATTTATACCCCTGTGTTTCAGTCCTTGTTTGTTGGTTGTTGTCTTTACACTTGAATGTATTGTATAGTTATTCTGGTGCAACTTCACACAATGAGCAAGGTGCATGGAATAAAAACAATGCTATTTTTGCACAATACCAGCAAAGCTTGTGACGTCAAAGGGTCAGAATAAACAAAAGATGGAGTTGAAAGAGTAACATTTTATTTTGCCAATGCCTTTCGGTACACAGGCCTTCATCAGGGCTAAAAGATTACTGGTGTGTGTGTAGGTTCCACACTTGAATGTAAAGCTGCGGCATCTCATGTCTTCATGCTTGGATTATTTCCATCGGCTTCTTGTTTGGATTATCTTTGTATTTGTGTGATATTTGAATAAAGACTGTTTGCTATAAGATTCTCAGCTCTTTCTCGTTCCTGCTATACCTGTGACACCTAAGTTTTTCATTTAACTTCAGTAATTTAGCATTTTTATTAGTTTTATAGTTATGACTATATCGTTTTTAATAATTTTTATTTCAATTATAGTTCAAGTATAGTAGTTTCTAAATGAAAATTGGCAATTAGCTGAAATAGAATAGCAAGTTTTTTTATATTTTATTTGACTGTTTACCATTTTTTTATTTCAAGTAATGAAAATGTTATTTTATGGTTTTAGTTTTAGCTGAATAATTTTCCTGTTTAACTTCTAATCAACATACAGAACAACCTGGGGTTAAGTGCTTTACTCAAGGGCACAATAGAGAGTTCATGAATCATCCCTACCAAACAAGACATTTAACCACAAGGGTATCTATAATACCTAGACAGTGCTATTCGTTAGCATTCCCATTCATCTTTAAGGCAGTTGCTTGGCTGTTGTGGGACCCCCCTGGAAGTAAGGTGCAAATGAGATTTTGAGCCATTCACCTGACTTACGCACAAAAATTATGTCTGATTGACTAACTTATTTATTATATATAAAATATATGCAAGTTTATTGTTGCTTACAATTTTTTTTAGTTTTTCCAGTAGAATACACAGAAACACTATATTGACAAAAGTATTGGTACACCCCTCTAAATCATTCGGGTGTTCCAATCACTTCCATGGCCACAGATGTATAAAATCAAGCATCTAGGCATGCAGACGCTTCTACAAACATTTGTAAAAGAATGGGTCGCTCTCAGGAGCTCAGTGAATTCAAGCGTGGTACCGTGGTACCGGGGTAGCGTTGCCACCTGTGCAGTAAGTCCATTCCTGAAATTCCCTCACTACTAAATATTCCACAGTCAACTGTTAGTGGTATTATAGTGGAAGCAATTGGGAATAACAGCAACCCAGTCACAAAGTGGTAGGTCATGTAAAATCACAGAGCGAGGTCTGCGCATGCTGAGGCACACTGTGCGCAGATGTCACCAATTTTTCTCCAAACTTCATGTGGCCTTCAGATTAGCTCAAGAACAGTGCATAGAGAGCTTCATTGAATGGGTTTCCATGGCTGAGCAGCTGCATCCAAGCCTTACATCACCAAGTGCAATGCAAAGCGTTGGATGCAGTGGTGTAAAGAGCAGTGGAGACGTGTTGACCAATCATTCAGCATACCAATACATTTTGGACAATTTCATGCTCCAAACATTGTGGGGAGAGTTTAGGGATGGCCCCTTCCTATTCCAACATGCCCGTGCACCAGTGCACAAAGCAAGGTCCATAAAGACATGGATGAGCGACTTTGGTGTGAAGGAACTTGACTGGCCTGCACACTCAACCCGATAGAACACCTTTGGGATGAATTAGAGCAGAGACTGCGAGTCAGACCTTGCCTGACCTCACAAATGCGCTTCTATAAGAATGGTCAAAAATTCCCATAAACACACTCCTAAACCTTGTGGAAAGCCTTCCCAGAAGAGTTGAAGCTGTTATAGCTGCAAAGGGTGGGCCAACTCCATATTAAACCCTACGGATTACGAATGGGATGTCATTAAAGTTGATATGCATGTAAAGGTAGGCATCCCAAAACTTTTGTCAATATAGTGTATTTTTACATGGTTACAAATGCTGCCAACTGTTCCCAGAACTTTGGCTAAAGGATCTCTCAAAGTTATGAAAAAGCATTATTTCAGTAACGTTAATAGAATGTTTGTTCAAAGTTATCTGGTCTCTAATAATGTTCTCAGGACATTAGCACAAAAAACATTATCTATGCATTGTTCAAGGAACTTTGTTTTCTGAAACGTTTTAGTTCGATGTGCATACTTGTTTTAAACCTTCCTCATCATTCCTTTTTTTAAAGGCAATGTCTGATGCACAGTGATGTTTCACTCATAGTTACCACAGGCAGAAAACAAAAGAATAGGAAGTATCATCAGAAAAACCTGAAATGGCTCTGCGATTTACTGCAGAGCAAGTAAATAAATATTAGTGTTACTGTCATGGATCTGGTGAAGAAGCTGTCAGTGATCAAAATATTGATTTTGAAGCTGTTGAAAATTATAGTTTTAAGAATATATTTGAGATCACGGATATGAGCCAGATGCGGAATGTACTGGGAAGTGAGCTTTGACAAGGACAGTGATGATGGTCCAAGGGGCTAACTAGCCTATGCTAGCTAGATAAACCTTGACTCCTTATTCTACATCATTGCAAATTAGCAACTTTATCTGGTATTTAGTGTGCATAAGTCACACATAATAAATCAGATCACAAGATATATGATTTGGCATTTTGAAATGTGTGAGATGGCATGTGTTAGAGAAAAGTTTTTTGTGTGATAGAGAATAGGTTCATCTGTTGATGAAAGTTGCTATATGACAAGTTTTCAAGAGTTAGCTGAATAAATAGATTTGCTTTTGGTGGGTGTAATTCACACTCACACAGTCATTGAATGCTGTTAATGTTATTGGTGACTTTTTATAACAGTGTACAACAGATGTTAACAGCAGCTCATTATGAATAGAAATAGGTGTTGTCTAAGGTGCGGGTGTCAGAAAAGGCAGACAAGCTGCTAATCGAAAATCCTGAAGGTGGGTGTGGTCTCTTTTCATCATCAGCACATGAGATTCCAGCACCTGGACTGGAGCTCAGTATAGAGTCAAGTTTGTTTTGCTTTGTTTGTCATTTGTTAAACGGAAATGTAAGGTTTGGGCAGGTAGTTGGGGAGGACATTCATCTTCATGCCACCTCCCTCTATTTCTCGTCAGCATTTGCTGGAGGAGACGTTTTGGGCAGAATGACAAATTGGTTGGACAATTGCTTTTAACAAGCTAGAGGGAAAATAGGGCAAACTACTAATGCTACACATCTCCCATTCCATCCACCCAACATATATTTCTCTTTCTCAATAATTCATAAGATGTACTAAGCAAGCTACAAAGGAAACCTACCTACTCTCCTTTTCCCCCTAAAAGCTTGAGTCCTTTTCTTAGCCTGCCCTCTCTAACCTCCTCAGGGGGAGTAGGAATGGTGGATGGTTGTCAAATTCCTGTATAAACAGACACTCTTCTTTTATGAATGGGGCTGGCGTACATGTCTTGATCCTGTCTGGATCCCTCCATTGCCCATCTGGGAGAGTTGGAAGCATACACTCTAAAAAAAAAAGGTTCTATATGGCACCAAAAAAGGTTCTTGGCTCGTAATCATAGGGGAACCTTTTTTAGTGCTATATAGCACCAATTTTGGTGCTTCAGTGGTTCTTTAGCGGTTCTTCAGAGGTTCTTCACCGGTTCTTTGACTAAGGTGCTATATAGCACCTCTGAAGAACCGCTGAAGAACCACTGAAGCACCAAAATTGGTGCTATATAGCACTAAAAAAGGTTCCCCTATGATTATGAGCCAAGAACCTTTTTTGGTGCCATATAGAACCTTTTTTTTTTTAGAGTGTAGGCTACTGAATTTTATTTTCTTAATCTTTAATAGTTTCCCTTATGATATCTTAATCAATATCTTTTATATATTTGTATATACTTAGTTCTTTGTGGATTTTAGTAGTAAAAGTTTAATGATAATATATTTTAAAATGGAATATTTGACCAGTGACAATTTAGAAAGAGAACACAACGGAACGCCTGTTGCTATAGTAACAAATGCAACCTTAAGGGCCGGTTCACACAGAACGTGTTTTCCATTCCACTGCGTTGTTCCTTTAATTTTCCATTGTTTTTCAATGTAAACATGTGCTAGAGCTCAGAGGATCATCAGAGACTCTAGCCACCCGAACCATGGGCTGCTCTCACTGCTCCCATCAGGCAGACGGTACCGCAGCATTAGAACACGCACCAGCCGACTCCAGAACAGCTTCTTCCCACAAGCAATCAGACTACTTAACTCCTGATCCATCAGGATCATAACACACACTGGACAGAATATCACTCAGCACAACCCACTGTAGATACACACACATTATATACACATTTATTTATCATACAGCATCTATTGCACTTTGGATTTCAATTTGTGAACATATTGTATACTGTACATTGTATATTATTACTATAGCTTAATGTATACTGTTATTGTTTAATGTATGTTTAGTGTATATTGTTTAAAGTATATGTATATTGTAAGTATGTGTATATTGTTTAAAGCTGTGAGAACTACACTCACATTGTGTAAATTATTTATTGTTTATTGTAGTGTATACTGTGCTGTGAGTAATTGTGTAAGATGTGTAATCTGTTGTTGCTTAAATGTTGTACATGTCATGTCATTGCTCGGAACTGCACCTAAGAATTTCACCTACTGTTGCACTTGTGCATATGGTAGAGTGACAATAAAGTGATTTGATATGATTTGATTACGTGTTTGACTGTTGTGCTAGTGTCTCATGTCCATACTTTTGCCGCGGCATTCTAAAAACATGGCGCTCAAGTTAAAATAAACCCAAAAACGCATTCAGCAGACAGTTTGCCTCGTACACTGTACAGTGTAACAGCATGACAGTTTTTTCTTCATCGATTTGACACATTTCCCCAAATGAATGTGTTGCTCTTAAAACAATTAACATAGCAAACCAAACACACTCCTATGTTGGCGAAACAGTTCAATATTCACTACATACTTAAAGGGGTGGTAAAACACATTCTTTCGAAGGCTTGATTGTGTTTGTGGGGTGCACTGTAACATGTGTTCATGCTTCGTTTTTAAAAAAATTAATTATTTTTCATATATTTTACCTTTATTCTACACTGCTCTGTCCCTCCTTGTAAAAACGGTCTGATGGTTTCCGGGTTGTATGAAGCCAGTCCCTCAAAAATACACAATGGGCTCAGATTGGTTAGCTGACCCAGTGTGTTGTGATTCACTCACCGCCTAGTGCACGTTTGTCGGAAACGTCACGCCCCTTACCTTTACCGGTAGTCTGTGCTTTGGGTAGTACAATGGCGTCAATAAAACCATACCAATTTGAGCCCGAATCAGACCCAGACAATTTTAGTGAAGATGATCGAGCAGAACCTGTTCAGTTCTCAAGAGTAAAGACTGCGGATCTATAGTGATCGCTACTGAATGGCACTGTTACTTTTGTATTTTTAGAACGATTTGCCAAATATCTGTCGCAAGAACGAACACTAAACATTGGCTTTACTATAGTATCCAAATCAAACACAGAACTATGTTTATCATGCCTGTAGATAAACAATACATAAAAGCTCTAATCAAAGAATAATTTACACTAATGCCAAGTTCGCTGTTGAGATTTTAAAAAGTTTGTAACATTAGGTGTTTGTCGGATAACGTTAAGTATGAATGAGCATTTAACAAACTGCTTTGCAGAGCCAAATGAGCGTTGTCATTTGTTTACTTCCTTGCTACAACGTACAATTAACAATACGAACTATTACAGGAAAACACATAGACAAAATTAAATCATACTTACAGGCTGTGGCCCGTAAAGAGCTTCTGTTTTTAAATCCATCTTTCAGGGCAAGCCGTTGTAAGAATCCTGCATTGAACTTGTGAAGATTGTGGAAGCTTTCCTCTGTGAAATGTGCAGCGGGAGCCGCACGCACCCGCCTGTCTCGCACAGCTGAACCGCGGCTCGTGTATTGCAAATACAGACGAATATTGTCCATTATGTCACATTTTCCGGTCTTCTCCTCCTTCAGACCCCTGTCTGTCTCGTGCTTTGATTTATGATGGGCAGCATATATCTGCTGCAAATGCGACCGTGTTCCCCTCTGTCTCATACATGCATGCATATAACATGTTGTATGTTAAACACACTGCAACGCATCCCCGTCCCTAGGAAGGCTGAACAAAGTGGACCTGCAATCCGGATGAAAATAACAGCATTTTGTCGGCATTGGCAACAACACTCCAGCCTACTAACTAGCCTACCACAACAACTATTCCCCCCCGGCGATACAAAATGGCCTCACCCCCCCTATTTCATATTCTCGGAGGAGGGGTTTATGTAAATATTGGGGCTGCTGATGTCAGAGATCCTGGAGGAATGTCTAGTAGTCCCTACCGGCCGTTTGCTGTAGTCCTTAGAAATTGATTTCTTTAAAAGCAAATATCTCCCTTTGCTTTAAACTTTGAACGTTGTAACTTTGCAGATGTTGTTTATGCTCAAACAGCAACATTACACACTAGCTAAAGTTAGAAAAGTGCACTTTAAGCACTTCATTTTATTCTAGTAATGCATTTATCAAAAATAAATACCAACAGCAAAACTTCAAGTGTGTTGATTTGGTAAATGCAGCTATAGATAGGCCTACATAAATACATGACAAATATAAATCTATATGTTTTTTGTGTCCTTTAATCATGTTCTTTAATGACAGGTTTAGTTGTGTAAAAATGAGAGTGTATCAATGAACATTATTTATTTTGCCTCGCATTTACATCTGGCATAGTAATGGCATAGTGATGTTGCTTCCTCATTGTAAACAACAATGGCTGTTGGGAAGAATCGATCATTTCATCTCGTAGAGTGTGTGAAAGTGGACGTCAACTGGAAATAGCTTATAATTTAATGAATCAACAGCCCATCACCTAATCGTCAACATTTTTGCTCTTAAACATTCATTTTGGATTGATCGATTGTTTAGAGTTTACACCAAAAAAAATGCTGTTTTATTAAGTTACGGACAATTGCACTACATTCAGTTTATGGTACTCTCTCATTCATATCTGTAAACAGTGATTGACTGTCGCACATCTCTGAACGAAATTCAATGGCTGCGTCCGAAAACTGGAAAATGCTGCCTTCGGAGGACGCATTTCAAGCTAGGAAGGCATCAAGGCAGATTACATTCAGACTACACACATTCATACTATATAGAACATTCTTTTTTAGCTTTCACAGAGTAATTACTTATTCAAAATAAGTACCTACTCAAGAGAGTATGCAATTTCAGACACAGCCTATCTCTGCTAGCATCCGTCACATTTGTGACGTTGACCAATAGGAGCAGAGAAGCTCTTCCATAAACAGCTTTCAAACATGGCAAAATGAAAAAGAGACGATTGTATTGGTGCCACTAGATGGAATTATACAATAGAGGACAGGTTAGTGGAGCTAAAGCAACAATAATTCAGCCATAATGATGTTTCCTCGAGGGACTACCACGACAGAGTGAAAAAAGATAAATGCTGATGAATGATAGCTGCGGCACTTTAGCAAGCCGGTGAAAACTGGAATTAGCATTTGGCTAGAACAACCATTTGTTGTTTACACTGTTGTGAAGTCAGTCACTAGTTACGCCTTCTCGATGACATCACACTGGTCGTTAAAGACAGCTGATTGGTCAGCATTTGGTCAGTCTGACATGTTTCTCGTCCATGAAGCAACAAGTGTGAATTCAAGTGTGAGTCAAAATCTCAGAATCTGACACAGTGACTATCGTAACAGACAAAAATATTGTGTAATCTGAACCTGGCATAACGCGCCGCAACTTTCAGCTAATAAATGAAAAATACTGCGATTTAACTTTTTAAATTATTATTTATTTCTTTTCTTTTTTTTATTGGCTGGGGCATTCCACAGCTCTTCATCAAATTATCAACACTCAAATTGTTTAAAAAAAAATGCCCAAAATGGTAATAAAAAAAAAAAAAAAAATTCTGATTGGATAGGTAAGGCAGACATTTGTGTGCGCTCATCCCACACCGTCCATTCCTATATCCAGCCCAATGACACATCATCACATGGGCCACATTTATTATATGGTATATATTATATGGTACACGTATTTTTGTCCTTTTTGGAGCTTGAAAGCCCCTGGTCACCATCCACTTTCAATGCATAGAAAACAGCAGCTTGGACATTCTGCTAAACTTCGGTGTTCAATGAAAGAAAGAAAGTCATGAGGGTGAGCAAATGAAGACAGAATTCATATTTTGGGTTGAACTGTCCCTTTAAGTTTTCTCCTGTACAACATACAACATACATTTTATTTAAATTTATGTAAGTAAAAATATATTTGAAGGTCAGTGATATTAATCACACTTATATTTGAAACAGATGTTCTTTCATATTCGCCTTAGGCTCCTTTGGTTGCCCTTGTGATATGCTTACATTTTAGATTTTGGTGTACAGTACTCCATGACTAATGCAATAACATCATAAGAGAGAAGCTAACACACATGCTGAGGTGCATCAAAATTAATGAACTGCTGTCAATTTTAATCCAGAATTCATGGTGCCGCACTGTCATGGCAATACACTGTTAAAGCTCACGAATAAATCACACATTTGCATAGGACAAGGGTGCCAGCAAGCCTCAATAAAAATTGCATGCAGGAAGCCGAGTAGATCTCTTCTGTTCTACCTGGTGAAACAAGAAAATTAGATATTGACTGAAGAATAATGCTTTTCATTTTAGCACAAATTGTGCCACGGAACAAAGGACCATCTGTGGGATTATCCAAGGTTATCAAAGCCCTTGACCGTACTAAGCGATAGTTTATAAATAAACCATTTTATGACACTTCCAATAACGCTGTGGAATTGACAGACTGCAGAAAGAACCCAAAGTAGCTCTACGGACTTGTTTCATCTCAAATATTAAGCAGGGCTTTTCATTTCAGCTGTTTTGAAGGATAGGAAATGAATAATCAATAACGCCTGTCACCGAAGCAATACACTTCAGAATAATCAGAGTAGATATTATGTGCCAGACTTTGGACTAAAATTAACCAGCTTCCACTATTTCTAGATGTAAAAAAAAATATTATGCAGTTTTTAAATGATCATAGAGTGCTTCAGTGCTGCAAATATCATCATGATACTGATCTAACTGTTATCCACATTTTAACTATTAGCATGGCAGTGTCAATTTTAAGTAACGCACACACACACACACATACACACGCATGTTGGATTTCCATGGTTTATGGGGACTTTCCATGTACATAATGATTTTTATACTGTACAAACTGTATATTCCTCCCCTAACCTTAAATCTAAACCTACCCATAACAGAAATATTTCTGCATTTTTACATTTTCAAAAAACATCCCTTTTTTTGATTTATAAGCTGTTTTCCTCATGGGGACCAAAAATGTCCCTACAAAGACTTCTGATATTGTCATCTTTGTGGGGACATTTTGTCCTCATAACGTAGGGTTTACCAGGACACACACACACACGCACGCACGCACACACGCACGCACGCACGCACGCACGCACACACACATACATATGCCGTGCATGCAATCTCACATTATGTTTCTGCTTCGGAGCCAAGTGTTTCTCTTCACTATCTCCCAGGCTAGGCTCTTCAGCGGCGCGGTCAAGAACCTCTCCCAACTGTTCTTGGCTTCCCAGAAGCAGACTGAGGCGATTAAATCCTGCCCTGGCGGCCTGCTGCTGCCTCCACTCAGCCGCCAGCTCAGATGCCTCAGTCCGCAGCCAGCTGAGCGTGTCCCCCCTGCGTCTTCCAGCAGCAGCCTTCACCCGGGCCGCGCCATAGAGGTCGCCGCAGGAAGGCCCACAGTCCAACCATCAGGATGGTCTGTGCTCCTGCCGTATGTCACAACTCACCCGCCATCTCTTGTTATGGAGTCAGAAGCATCTGAGATCGCTTCATGCCATTTATATCCCCTGTGAGCTGAATCATGCAGGACCTCCTTTCTCAGAGACGGGGCACCCTCTTGCACCCGCGTCCTGACCTGTGGAACCTACATATGTGGGTTCTGGACAGGACATGGAAGGTTTGAGTACCCTACCACCTCAGGTGGTGGCAACCATCACTTCAGCTAGAGCCTTGTCCACGAGATACGCCTCTTCGTTACCTGGTGTTCTTCTCGCAGAGAAGATCCCAGAAAATACCTGATCGGCTCTGTGCTCTCCGTCCTCCAAGAAGGGTTGGAAACAAAGGCTGTCTCCTTCCACCCTGAAGGTTTAGGTGGCTGCAATCTCTGCACACCATGACCTTGTGGATTCAAGAATGGTAGGACAGCATGACCTGGTCATCAGGCTGCTTAGAGGGGCGAGGAGGTTAAATCCACCTCGCCCTCTACACTCAGGTGAGTTTCTCAGTGAAGCCCTGAGTGCATGCACGATTGGTCAGCCCATGTGTTAGGCTAGGTGCCTCCATGTGCATGGTTCCCACTCTGTGTAACCCCCACATGTGTATTTCAACGGTAAGTCTCCTTGAGCATGTGTCTTTCCCTTTGGCAAGACCACCTTGCCATTCCTGGGGTTGAAACATTCCACCCTGCGGGCTGGATACCTCAGAGTGTTCCATATGCATCCCGTACTCGGGTCATATGTGTATTGTGCAAGTCCTTTGTGGCGGAGGGGACGTGGTTTTGCGAAGTCTGTAGCGGGAGAGAGAGAGCGGAGCCGAGCGGTGAGTAAGTAGGTCAAGTGCAGATGATTAACACCTGTGTCTGATTGCAGTAATTGGCGTGGAGAGACTGCATTTAAGCCGCCGCCGCAGGGAGAGAGTAGAGAGAGAGAGTTTGGACTGGGACTTCGCATGTGACTGCCTGACTGTGAAACAAAGTGGAAACCGAGTGATTAATCTGAAGCATTTTTGAGTGTGTTGTTGTATTGATGCGCCCACGAGCGCCTGTTCTGTTTGTATATAAAGTATTGAGTAATAAAATCGCGACCAGTCACGCCGACCCTGCCTTCTTCCTTCCACCCACACACAAAGACCATGAACCGAACTACATCCTTCCTTTGGGCAGGCATTGTGTTGCATATTTCCACGTGGGATATTCTACCCAGTCTACCTTGGTATTCTTACGTATAGTCTCACGGTAGGGAGCTCAGACTTGCGCAGGGCACTGGAAGACAGCCCTTGTGGCGAGATTAGATAGGGACCCCCATTCTGTCAGTCACTGACGTAAGGGAACGTCTCGGTTACGTATGTAACCCTTGTTCCCAGAAGGAGGGAATCTCCGTGCCACAATCGCTGTACTGCTGGAACAGCCGGGGGTTCAGTCTCGGCTCCTCAGCAGGTAACATAATGCGAGATTGCATGCGCGGCTTCTTATATACCTACGCGGGTGGGCGGAGTTCGCTATGCAAATTCCGCAGACCCATGGCATTGTCTTGCCATTGGCTTATTTTGTAGAACTCGAAGGTGATAGGCTTCTAAACGAAACCCCCATTCCGTCAGTCACTGGGTCGTGAATGTCTGAGCAGTGTGGTATGATTTTCCAACAAACGACAACGAACTCTAATGTAATCTGACTTGGACGCGAACAGTTGCCATGACGATGAGGCAAGTCCCTTGCAAAGACTGCATGTAGGTGCTAGGCTTGCTTAGTAAATTATCCTTGTAGTGAAAATGGCAGGTTTCTGGACAATCAGAAGACAATTCTAGAGAAGGAGCAAGGAGATATTTGCAAGAGAACACTGGACAAAGTTTGAGCGTGCACACATAAGATCTAAGTGAGAGCTGAGCTATTTGAAAGCGCCCGTCCAGTAAGTTTTGTGCTAGAGTGAACGGAATACGCCAGCGAGTGGAGAGTCTCTATACATGGATGCCCTCTCGCGTTACAATAATGCACTCTTGACATTTAACGCCATTGAAACGGCCTCGAATGAACTAACGTGTCTGAAAGCTGCAATCTTTTATTTTTATTGGTTAAAATTAATGGAGAATATCTTGTGTTTTTCTGTGGGTGCTCGACCATTTCCGTGGGTGCTCGAGTTTGTCGGTGTCTGTTGAGGCAGTGTGAACATTCTATTTTAATTCTAAATCCAACGGCCAACTTGTCTGTTGGTGTTTGTTGGCATTTGTCTGTGCGGTGTGAATTGGACTTTATAGACTTCTAATTCGCGACCAGTGTTTTGTTTTGCTCTATCCTCTGCGCTTCTGCATTCGTCACCGGAACTTACACTACATCTGTGTCCTACTTCATGTGCTGCAACACAAGTATAACAACTTTATTCAACAATTTCTTCTTGTCTGTGCCAGTCTCCTACACAGTTTATGTTGTAAGTACAGTACAGCGCTTTCAAGTGCTACAGCAGAACGCCGGCTTACCATTGGCAAATGCTGTTCACGTGAGTGGTAATTACATTGCTGTCTATGGAGGGGTCAGAGAGCTCTAGGATTTCATAAAAAAATATCTTAATTTGTGTTCTGAAGATGAACGAAAGTCTTACGGGTTTGGAACACCATAAGGGTGAGTAATTAATGACAGAATTAATTTTTTGGGGTGAACTAACCCTTTAACCTGTCCAGTGGGAAAAAAATAACCTTGTTGAAAAATTAAACATGTAAAGTAGTGGTGTAGGAGCCATTTGAAATGTGAAAGGATGACATGATTGTAAAACTTATCAGCCTGACTCATGAATATTAAATACACAGCGTTATGTGATTAATATTCAAAAGGCTCATATGTTCAGTAGTGAACAGACAGTGGTAAATAGGACATATTATAAAAAAGTAAAAGGTAAGAGTCTAGAGACTCCCTTTCACACAGGTCCATCTGAGCTGTTTCATGTCATGTTTGCACTTTAATTGTGCTAAAATGCACATGTGACTTTATGTAAAGCAACATCCATCCCAAAATATGACTCCAGGATTTGGTTAATTTAGTTTTTGCTGACTAAATTGTATTTGAGCAACCACATCTTTTAATGTGAAAGCAAGGCACATTCTATAGAAATCTTAAATGCTCAATCGCTGAACTGATTTCTACTTTGATCTTCTATTGGCACAAATCATATCTCATTTAAAATTTAAGAGATACACATCCCCAATCCACAGAATTGTGTGGCATTCAGATTGAAAAACCTTTTAAACGGCAATTCAGTTTGTGAATTTGAATTGAGGTAGCAAACAAGGTGAAAAATGTTAACTTGAGTAGGATTAAAATGGAATGGAATTCTAATAATGGCTGTCAAAGTTAATAATACCTTTTAAAAAAATCTGTATTAATTACACATGAGGCATTTCACAATATTAATTAGATTAGACTATAAATTGATTATTAATAAATCAATAATCCGTTTGAATAGCCACCTATGCCACTTTTATTTGTATTTAATGTATTATTAAATGAATTACATTTCAATAAATTACTTAACTTACAGAATAACACATTATTATGATATCTGTGATAATAGAACATTGTTTCAAACATGTTTAGGTTACATATATTTGTTCAGCTTGGTTGCTTCACCCAGAGGTGAACAAATTTGTCTCGACATGGACAAATGGTTGAAAGAACTCTTGTGTTATGCTCTTTCAAATGTTCAAGTCTTTGAACATGATACATGTTTGGATCATTCGGTATAGCCTAGAGCTTGACATGGTCATGAATTCATCATTCCTCGAAGTAGATGCATGCATCCTTTTTCATATAGATGGGAATGAAATTTAGAATCTGGTATCCATGGTTACCACGCTGTCTTTGGGGAGACAAACATCAGTGAAGCACAATGTCTAATTGATAATGAACTTTCTCTTGGGGAATAAAGGAAGTGCTATGCCTTGCTGCTATTGCTGTGATTTTGTGCTATAATATATATATATATATATATATATTATATGGACTCCACTAGACCCCTGAAGGTGTGATGTGGTATCTGGCACCAAGATGTTAGCAGCAGATCCTTTAAGTCCTGTAAGTTGCAAGGCATGGATCCGACTTGTTAGTTCAGCACATCCCACAGATGCTCAATTGGATTGAGATCTGGGGAATTTGGAGGCCAAGTCAACACCTCAAACTCGTTGTTGTGTTCCTCAAACCATTCCTGAACCATTTTTGCTTTGTGGAAGGGCGCATTATCCTGCTGAAAGAGGCCGCAGCCATGGGAATACTGTTTCCATGAAAGGGTGTACATGATCTGCAACAATGCTTAGGTAAGGTGGCATGTGTCAAAATAACATCCACATGGATGACAGGACCCAAGGTTTCCCAGCAAAACATTGACCAAAGCATAATAATGCCTCCGTCTGCTTGCCTTCTTCCCATAGTGTATCCTGGTGCCATGTGTTCCCCAGGTAAGCGACGGACACGCACCCGGCCATCCACGTGATGTAAAAGAAAACGTGATTCATCAGACCAGGCCACCTTCCTCCATTGCTCCGTGGTTCAGTTCTGATGCTCACGTGCCCACTGTTGGCGCTTACGGAGGTGGACAGGGGTCAGCATGGATATTCCCATGCACTGTATATTCTGGCACCTTTCTATCAGAACCAGCATTAACTTCTTGAGCAATTTAAGCTACGTCTGTTTGATCGGACCAAACAGGACAGCCTTCACTCCCTACATGCATCAATGAGCCTGTTCCTTCCTTTAACCACTTTTGATAGATACTGACCCCTGCAGACCAGGAACACCCCACAAGAGCTGCAGTTTTGGAGATGCTCTGACGCAGTCTTCTAGCCATCACAATTTGGCCCTTGTCAAACTCGCTCAAATCCTTACGCTTGCCCATTTTTTCTACTTCTAACACATCAACTTTGAGGACAAAATGTTCACTTGCTGCCTAATATATCCCACCCACTAACAGGTGCCGTGATGAAGAGATAATCAGTGTTATATTTAAATATTGAAATATATATATATTATATATATATATATATATATTAAACTGGGTCGTGGGTGGATCTTCCAGCATGGCAATGATCCAAAGCACATCTGAAAATAAAAGAATAGTTTATTGATCACAGAATGAAGGTTTTGCCATGGACATAGCAGTCTGCTGACCCAAGCCTCATTAAAAAAAACGGTGGGATGGGCTGAAGAAAAGATTCCACAAGCTTGGACCTCTGCATCTGAAAGGATCTAGAGAACTTCTGTATGGAGGAATGGTTTCAGATCTCTTGCCATATGTTAATACATCTTATTACGCATTATAGGAGAAAATCTAGAGCTGTTTGGCAAAGGGGGCTGCAAAAAGTATTAAATGAAGGGGTGCCAATAATTGTGGGATACATATATTTCAGGGGGATGTATGTACTGTATGGTCATAATCCATTTTGGAGACAGAAGAAAAAACAGCACAAGACACAAGCAAGCAAAACAGAAATCCTCAGGTACTACTCAATTCTGTTAAGGAGTGTCACCCAATACCTTGGGACAGTACCTCATTCCCTCTGGATAAACAGAGTCGTCTCTTTGATCCGGCTCAACTTATCGCTCCAGCTGCGTGCAGCATCCTGCAGCAGGCCGGCATTCATGGTTAAATTAAATCGGCTCAAAGGCCAGCTATCTTCTGATGAAGAACCTCTGCCTACATATTTATTATAGCTGGAATATAAAGTTTGCTTTAGCTTCCACTTTTAGGTGTTTTGTGGAAACTTGTAATCCAATTATCACACTATTTGGGGTTAGAGGAGAAAGATAAATATTATTTTTTCCCTTTCCTTTCTTCCCCAGTTATATGGTTAATAAAGCTCTAGACTGTTTCATGGCATCACAAGAGAT
Organism: Romanogobio albipinnatus; assembly: GCA_023566225.1. Classification (NCBI taxonomy): domain Eukaryota; kingdom Metazoa; phylum Chordata; class Actinopteri; order Cypriniformes; family Gobionidae; genus Romanogobio; species Romanogobio albipinnatus. The sequence goes on along the minus strand of CM042260.1, from coordinate 23,343,478 downwards.
GTATTCCTGAGTAAGTCTTAAAAAAAATCGACGAAATAGCAAAAATAAATGAACAATAAATAAAAAATAAAGCAGGCTTATGGAAGTTATGTAAATTCAGAAGCAAATCAGACAGTGTTTTGAAACGTCGCTGTTCTTTGGATTCAGACAAATACGTCCAATTTTCAGGTTATTGTGCTTTAAGCAAAAAGCTTCCAAAGTGCTTTTCTTTTCTTATAAAGCGTTTTAAAGTTTATGCATAGTATGCAGCTCTTAACATTCAAATGGAACTTTTTATTTTGACACAGTGTTATGTTTAATGCAATACATTCCGCTGAATATTTTACCTGCTGAAGTCTTAATGCAGTGTTTGTATTGTTTTTACCAAGATCACACCTGGTTTACAGCACAGCAGAACTGGCTCACCATTGTTCCTGTCACTTTCTGGGTTCTGCTTTACATTTTTTATAAACAACTTTATACTGCAGGCATTTCAACCATGCCCTCTTTTCCAAACAAACTGGAAAAGTGCCAGTGTAATGTGACTCTGCACTGTTCCCACGCCAGCTGCTCTTCCCCGAGAACCAGGACAGAGTGAAAGTGCTGCAGGCCCTGTCCTGTGGAGATTACTGGATGTGGCCTTTGAACTGTGTTAGTTCAGCAGATTTAACTGTCTACCCATCCCCACAGAGCTATGTTCCATCGGCCGCAGGGGAAAAAGAACCTCCCGTATGGCTGCTGTTATCAGATTTGTGGTGTTGTGCCCCTTTAGACCCTATAGTATAAGATCATCCCAATGTAATTCCTCAGTGTCAGAGTTTCTGCACCGTTGATCTTTCTCCCTCCAATCTCTCAGAACTCTTTACAAGGGCAATAGCAAGTACGGTTTTGGACCAGATTGGCCATCGTACACCTCACCACAACATTCAGCAAGTGTGTTCTGATTCACAGGGTCCAGACGCACTGTTTGCTGCTTTCTGCAGTGGCTGGAATGTCTATTATTCTCCTTCTTACCTCACTGATCTTTTGTCTGAACATGACTCAGGGAGGTCTCGGAGATCCTCAAATCAGGGACTATTAGTGGTTCCAAGGACAAAATTAAAACTCAGAGGTGACCGGCATTTGCCGTAGCTGCGCCAAAATTGTGGAATAGTCGGCTGGTTGGGACAGCCAGAACTGTAGGTCATTTTAAATAGAGTCTTATTTGTTTGACATAGCTTCTAATCGATGATACAGTGTCATGTTATCTGCTTCATTTGTTATTCTTTATATTGTGTTTTACGTTTATTTTATGTTCAGCACATTAGTCAATAGTGCTTTATAAATAAACTGACATTGACCAAACACAAAAATCATTCACATATACTTGCGTATAAAATAATTACATAATAAAATACTATATTATAAATAATACATGTAATAAATAACATGAATATAAATTATTTAATTATTTAGAAATATTAAAGGGGTGGTTGATTATGATATTTATTATTTAACTTTAGTTCGTGTGTAATGTTGCTGTTTGAGAATAAAAACATCTGCAAAGTTACGAGGCTCATAGTTCAAAGCAAAGGGATATATTTTATTTTACAGAAATCACTTTTTAAGGACTACAACAAATGGCTGGTAGGGACTACAACAAGCTTATTCATGGGTTAGTGACATCACTATGTCGGATGACTGCCACGCACACGCATAACAAAACATAAACAAAACACAATGTAAAGTCCAGGCCTGGTCCTCTCTCGTCCTTCACTGGTGTCGCTCGCCCTTATATGCCACCGGGCTCCCTCATGAGAGAACTCGAACACGTCTCTTGCTCGCCAACCTCGCCACATAACCATATCGCCCCTCGCAAGCCGGGGGGTACACCCGAGACGGCGCCTACTCCCCTCCTGAGGGCCAATATCCACGTCTACCGCGTCTGGGGGTATGGAGAGACGAGACAAGAGAAACGGGAGACGGAGACACAGACAGCGACCGGATGAGAGAGTGAAAAGAGAGAAAAAAAAAAATTGGTCCGGTTCCCTGACACACTGCCGCTCGAGAGGCTCTTCCTTATATGTCGCTCATCCTTATATGCCTCCAGGCTCCCTCATGAGAGGACTCAAGACCGCTCCTCCCACGTCTCTTGCTCGCCAACCTCGCCACAAAGACAACATACGTTTTAACTGTAATTAAACTAAACTAACACTGTTCTATCTTCCTGCAGCATATATTCTCTGGCTCACTAGGCATCTTACAACAGTTCCCGCATGAGCGATTTATAGATTATCATGACAGAATATTCTAATCACTAACTTGAAGATAGTTAAAAGGATAGTTCACCCAAAAATAAAAAAAATCCCATAATTTACTCATCCTCAAGCCATCAGGATTATTTCGTAAATTGTATACGGAAGGTGGTCCGCAGGAAGCTAGATATTTTACTTTGTAACGTGTTAAATATGTATATTTGTCTTTCAAAAACCCATCGATTCGCTTCAGAAGGCCTTTATTAACCCCCCGGAGCCGTGTGGATTACTTTTATAATGGATGGATACACTTTTTTTTGGCTTCAAATTTTGGGCTGCCATTCAGAGCATTTAATATAACTCTGATTATATACTCCGTCATATACACCTAGGATTGCTGGAGGGTGAGTAAAGGTAATTTAATTTTTTTGGGTGAACTATCCTTTTAACTCCACACCATTATTAGAAACACCATACTAATACTGTGTTTGACCCCCTTTCGCCTTCAGAACTGCCTTAATTCTACGTGGCATTGATTCAACAAGGTGCTGAAAGCATTCTTTAGAAATGTTGGCCCATATTGATAGGATAGCATCTTGCAGTTGATGGAGATTTGTGGGATGCACATCCAGGGCAGGAAGCTCCCGTTCCACCACATCCCAAAGATGCTCTATTGGGTTGAGATCTGGTGACTGTGGGGGCCATTTTAGTACAGTGAACTCATTGTCATGTTCAAGAAACCAATTTGAAATGATTTGAGCTTTGTGACATGGTGGAAGTAGCCATCAGAGGATGGGTACATGGTGGTCATAAAGGGATGGACATGGTCAGAAACAATGCTCAGGAAGGCCGTGGCATTTAAACAATGCCCAATTGGCACTAAGGGGCCTAAAGTGTGCCAAGAAAACATCCCCCACACCATTACACCACCACCACCAGCCTGCACAGTGGTAACAAGGCATGATGGATCCATGTTCTCATTCTGTTTATGCCAAATTCTGACTCTACCATCTGAATGTCTCAACAGAAATCGAGACTCATCAGACCAGGCAACATTTTTCCAGTCTTCAACTGTCCAATTTTGGTGAGCTTGTGCAAATTGTAGCCTCTTTTTCCTATTTGTAGTGGAGATGAGTGGTACCCGGTGGGGTCTTCTGCTGTTGTAGCCCATCCGCTTCAAGGTTGTGCATGTTGTGGCTTCACAAATGCTTTGCACCTCGGTTGTAACGAGTGGATATTTCAGTCAAAGTTGCTCTTCTATCAGCTTGAATCAGCCGGCCCATTCTCCTCTGACCTCTAGCATCAACAAGGCATTTTCGCCCACAGGACTGCCGCATACTGGATGTTTTTCCCTTTTCACACCATTCTTTGTAAACCCTAGAAATGGTTGTGCGTGAAAATCCCAGTAACTGAGCAGATTGTGAAATACTCAGACCGACCCGTCTGGCACCAACAACCATGCCACGCTCAAAATTGCTTAAATCACCTTTCTTTCCCATTCTGACATTCAGTTTGGAGTTCAGGAGATTGTCTTGACCAGGACCAAACCCCTAAATGCATTGAAGCAACTGCCATGTGATTGGTTGATTAGATAATTGCATTAATGAGAAATTGAACAGGTGTTCCTAATAATCCTTTAGGGGAGTGTACATTTATTAACTAACCATTTAGAATCATCCTGTTGCATTCTACATGTTGTCTTCTTTAGTCTCTCCATCATTGTCTGACTCCAGTTTGAACATAAAAGGCCAAACAGTTTCGGACATTTTCAGTGCTGCATGAGGTAATGTTGTAGCTCCGCCCTCTTCTTGAAGGGCATGGAGCAGCATCTCATTTGCATTATTTAAATTGACACACACAAAATGTTGGGTATTTTGAGCTAGAACTTCACATACACACTCTGGGGACATCAGAGACTTATTTTACATCTTGTAAAAAGGGGAATTATAGGACCCCTTTAAATTTTTTATAAATAATATATTTACATTAATATATATTATGTATTTACTAAAATTATAAAAATGTATTTAGTTGATTAAAATGCTTAGCTTCAAAAGAAAGTTAGACAATAAGATAGATAGACGAGAAGAGTTTCTCTGACAGGTATGCTAAGCAGTCTTATAGGCTGCCAGCTTCCATTTACCTCCACTTCCATGTGATTGTGAAGCTCTGTCAAAGTAGACAGTTATTAAATACCTGGCTCACTGATGCCTTTAATGAGGACCTCTGGGTGATGGCCAGCTCGCCTTGTTACCATGGAGCGATTAAAAATGGATTCCTCAGCCCTCCTGTTTACCTGCCTCCACTCCTCTGTCTCTCTCTTTCCTTCTCAATCTTTAATCTAGTATTTTCTAATATAAATACTGACTAGGGCAGTTAGGGTAGGGATAGTTCACCAAATAATTCCAGTTTTGACATCACAAAGCTTTGGAATGAGTAAACCTATTGATATTGGTCATCAAAGTGAAAATTCAATGCTCTAAAAAACACAAATTCTGCTATATCAATATATACAGGAATGAAAACTCACAACAGGAGGTATGCTAGGGAACTGATGTACGCGTGTGGGCAATACATGGGGTCACATGAGGCACCGGCGATGTCTCGACTGCTCAGATAAATCTCTTTTGTGGTAAAGGATGATTGGAGCATGCTGGGTTCAATGCTCATTGAAGTATATTTAATAGGACTTAATTGCTCCCACAAGCTCAGTTAATGTTTAAGTGCTGGATGATGCTGTCTCTGTCTCCTTATTAGAGTTTGGATCAGGTCCTTAATGGCGATACAATTATTTGGTCAAGATTTAAAATGTCCCTTATTATCTCAGCAGGAGTTCACTAAATCCAGCCATTGTTGATTTCTAATTGAAATAAATTAGGATTGTCTTGATTTATTTTCATATAGTGCAATAGTTATTGAGCTGAGGCAAAATCACAAGCTTACAAGCTTATGTGTAACTAATATCTGTGACCTTATTTTTAAAGTGTCATGCTGCTATACAGTACAAAATGCAAAATGCTACCCGATTACCCTGTTTTCATATTTCGTTTGCAGCTCCTGCTGTAAATCACAGTAGTGTTGTTGACGTGATTGAAGAGAAAAGCACTTAAGCAATGTCACATGAGGTAATCATAGCCGTGTTGATATTGAGACCAACAGCTTGATGTGTGATACTGCTTTATACAACAATTTAATACAAATTCAAGAAGTTAAGACTGAGTTACTTGCATTTTAAACACAATATTGGCCATTACTTTCTATTTTTGCTCGTCATATGGTTTCAAACAAAGCTACAACAGAATTCATTGTTGGGTATCTGGGAGCAGCACATGGCATTTCTGAATGAATCAGTTTTTGAATGAATTGTTTGAGTGAATGGGTCATCCCATAAAGTCAGTCACTTGTTCAGTTCCTGAATTAATCTATTGCTGAATTCAGAACCACAATACTCTTACTACTTATTTTTATGGAAGGAATAGTATGGGTATTATTCTAGACTGTGGGTACGAATTCAGAAAATTATTTTAACAAATGTATACTGAATGATTCAATTCAATGATTCACTCATAAAGGCTCCTTTTTTGCCACCTACTGGCATAACGATGTAATCGTGTCCATAAAGAATCCCAACCACAGTCTGTCTAGAAAGAGAAAAAAACAAGGAAAATGGCTTTTTATCCATTTTTCTATGCATGTCTGAATTTACAGTATTCATAAAACAGAATGCATAAAGACCCTGTACGAAAGCGATTCTAAAATGCGCTTTCAATGTGCACTTTATTATCCCACGAGGCCACTAGACAGAATTTGTGAATGGCAGTGCAGCAACGCAATTGAAAGTTGGTTCTTGGTGAGGCTGCACATCTCGGCTGCCACATCATTAAGCTCTGTCTCATTTTAAGATCCTTTGAAGGCAGCCTTTGTTTTGTGTCCTTCATTTGGCCTGTTTTGAAAGATGCATCAAGTGTATCCTTCGTGTCCTCCAATCCTCCACATTCCTTTACACACTCCTGTTCACAAAAAATAATTAGCAGAAAATTAATCGGCACTGAGCTTGTCCAATATTACTATGTAATGCAAGACAAAAAAAAAGTTGTAAATTGGCATTATGTTGTCTTTTGTTTTGTTGTAAATTATTCACAATGCTAAACTGTGCGTAATGTAAACCACTAGGAGACCACAGATGATTGTCATTACCTCTACTGCTTTAATAGAGAGGCAGTTAATATAAAGGTCAAGTACTTTTCAGATTAAAATTGTAATAGTATTTTCGCGCTGTGCACACTTACTAGTCTCTAGCCTACAACACTCAGAAGGACTGGACTAGGATGGACAACCTTACTATAAAGCATTCTGTTTGAGAAGACCCCTATTTCGGATGCAGTCAGATGTTTAGTTCATGAATGAATCAGTCATTCAAATGAATGATTCACTTTTTCACTCATAAAGACTCCTTTTTTCTCCTTTCGAATGCTGAATTAGCCTACTACTTATACAGGTCACTTTATTTGAAATTGCGGGGTAATGCAGCATTGTTTTACTTGGTCAAAACAATCATACTAAAAATACGTTTGAGTGTGCTCGGTGGCTGGTATGAGACACTAGTTGCACACTCGATTTTATAATATCATATTAATAAAAGCTGGTTGACTTGTTTGCTAAATGGCATGCAATTCATTTTAAAATATATTGTATGGTGGAAAAAATGCTGTATTACCCGATTATGCTATATTAGCCACTATACACTGTAAAAAATAAAAACGGAAAATATACTGGCAATTTTCTGCCAGGACATTGTCCAGTAATTTTAAGGAAATTTCCGCTTACCCTTAAAACATAAACAAATGGAGTTGGTGGTCCAGTGGGTTAAACCATGGAACTGATATGCAGAAGGTTGCTGGTTCGATCCCAGCGGTTCCCACCAGTGTGTCCTTGAGCAAGGCACTTTACTCCATGTTGCTCCAGGGGGATTGTCCCTGTAATAAGGCCGCTATATGTCGCTTTGGATAAAAGCATCTGCCAAATGCATAAATATAAAACACCTGTAAAAAAAACAATTTGTTCCAAACCAAACCGCAAAATTCCTTCATATTTATACAGTATATTGTGCCCTACTTTTACGGACTTTTTTTTACAGTGTATAATAACAAAATATTGTTTCTTCACTCACTGTAAATCAAGAAAACGAGAGATTCAAACAATTTTTATCCAAACAGTTGCTCACACATGTCTAATAAAACATAATATATATTAAAGCGTCTTTGGATTTTCCATGGTTTCTATGGAAGGAAATGGTCATTGACAGGTGACGTAATGACATAGGCCAACACTGGTTCCAATAGCTGATTTCTCTGAATTTAAACATTGTTGGAAACATTTGGGATATTGTAAGTATAGAGGTCAACAAAATATATAACCTTGTTCTAGTGCTTTTTGGATATTTTAATCCAAATAGCTTACATATTGTTCCTTCAAAACTTCCAAAAGGATATTTTATAGCATCATGGGAGCTATTAAAATCCTCACTGCAGTGCATTTTGTCTTCTCTGCTTTTCTGTTAAAGAACCTGACATTGTCTAATGTCTGAATCTGTTACATACATATAGTACAATACTCTTTCTGCCCCATTTGGGATATTAAGAATTCTGGGCTGGTAGCGTTTTGATATGATGTATGTGTAAGTTTGTACAACCCATATCAGAAAAAGATCAAAAATATACATAGAGATCAACAAAACTGTGAGGTAGCAACTACTTCACAGAGCCGCGTCTAGTCTGCTGTTTCAGATCTCCTCTGGGTGTTGGATTTCCTAGTGAAAGATTCGTGCTCAAAACAAATTGAGGGAATACTCATGCACTGAGCTGTCAAATACAATTATTGGGAATATCCTACGCTGCCATCATCCATGCCTGTAACACCGCATTTGAATTTGTTTAAACAGGATTAAATAGGGTCAAATTATGTATATATTATGCATAATCAGAGGGATCAGTTGTAGACCGAAAATCCCACAAGAAATCATGTGCATTGAGAGCAGGTGGTGATGATGATACAGGTTTGACTACTGCCCACTACCATAACTGGATGGAAGTATTTAATCCCTAAAACAACAGAATGTTTAGACTGATAAACGGAAATGCTTATCTTATACATGGTCCATCATGAAAGACATAGAGATCATAAAGAGCAGTACAAACCAGCTGTACCATCAGGGTGGACGGTTTTAGGCATAAAAAACATTTTCAGAAAAACAAAGGGCATTTTTACCTTACCTATATTAAACAAATGGTGTATAAATATTTTCAACCCTAACTCTTGTAAAATATACTCCAATTATCTTTGTTTTATTTACAACTTTTTACAAAAAAGAAAAATCTTGCATTTTTATTGACCTTATTGTGAACAATTCATCCCGTACATATGTTTTGTTCCTTTTTTAACACTGTAATGTTTAATCAAAGTCATAACTGGACCTTTTGTAATAACCAAGATTACTTTGTATTTCTCTGTAAATCATTTAGCTCGAATGTGTTATAATATGAAAAAAAAGATCCGTCACTACAGCTTCATTGCGACTTTAAAGGGTTAGTTCACCCAAAAATGGTCCTATAATTTACTCACCATCAAGCCATCCTAGGTGTTTGACTTTCTTCTGTGTTTAAAGCCGTGTGCACACTGTGCGATTTGGGCCACAATTTGGCCGTCTGAGACAAATTTAGCAAATCCTAAAATATTTTTCGGATCCTAGGCTAAAATCAAGTGTCTGACAGTGTCAGAAGATTTGGTGCACAGTCCTGCAGTGTGACTTCTCCTACAACAACGACCATCAAATCTCTTTGTTTTTCAAGACAAACCATGACCAAAATGAGCACCACCACAAATAGCCACCATTTCAATCCCGTGTGTAATGCAGCTCACTATCACCGTACGCGATTGATGATATAAAACTCCAGATGAGTTTTCTTGCAAGCGTCCGTTTTTAAAGCACCTTGTCTATTGTACAGTCTGACATTAATGACAACTTAGATCCTACAGTGTGACATGGCTCAGAGCGAGGATAATATTCGTACAGTCTGACAAGGAACAATCGTAAATTACTTTCTGTCAGGACCACTATCGTTAAAGATGATTGATTGACTATTAGCATATAGTTTTGATTGGCGGTATGGTTCTGTTCTGGGCAAGAACTCCCTGCACATCCATGTAGCCGAGCATGGATAAGAGCAGGGAGAGCAGCAATAACCCCCCTTAGGGTAAACAGAACAGAACCAACATAATGTATTGCAGAGATCATTAATGTTGATATTACATGTACAAAGTGATTCAGGAATTAAGTATGATTCAAGGGAAATCAGAATACCAAATCCTGACTGACAAGAGGAGGAGCTGGGGGTGGAGGAGGTATGTCCTCTGGAGAAACGCGATAGCTGCTGATAGTACTGAGGAGCTATATATATATATATATATATATATATATATATATATATATATATGTATGCGGTAATAGACGTCATATTCCTATAGGTAGACAGACAGCTGATGCAAGTTTGACTAATGTGACCTGCCAGAACTGATGCTATAAGCTTGATATTATAAATCGCACAGTGTGCACCTGGCTTAAGCCAAACACAGTCGGAGTTATATTAAAAAATATCCTAAAAAAATATTTTTTAGTTCTGACCTGACATTCCAGAACTGACGCTATAAGCTTGATATTATAAATCGCACAGTGTGCACCTGGCTTAAGACAAACACAGTCGGCGTTATATTAAAAAATATCCTAAAAAAAAAATGTTTAGACCCAAAAAAGCATCCATCCGTCATAAAAGTAATCCATGCGGCTCCAGGGTGTTAATGAAGGCCTTCTTAAGTAAAGCAATGTGTTTTTGTATGGAAAATATCCATAATTATAACTTTATAAACTGTATCACTAGCTTTCGGTAACGGCCGCCCACGCATACACGAGAGAGTCGAGTTCCAGCGTATCACGTAGGCGTAGCGCAAGCTTAGGTGAGATTAGATGTCTCTCGCAGTTCAAAGAAATGAAAGGGCTGGGCATCAAACTCAAGCCCCTCTGACATTTCTCTTTATCTCTTTCCCCGGCATTGACGGAATTATACGGCTTTCCGTGTTTTCACAGTTATATGGCAGGGGGCGCTATGACACATTCTCTGAAAGAGTACAGAATCTCAGAGTCTAAACACATGCTAAGAAGATGCAGACACAAGCAATATTATATGGAATTATATCTATATGTAAAATAACACGATCATCAACATTAAACAGCATATATAAATCAAAACTAATGTTACTGAATGAAATATCGACTCAGGACGGACTATAGGACGTTGCAAGCATTAGGGGTGTTGATGGATTCGAACTACTCCATCTGTGTTTTGATCATCGTTCTGAATCCGATCTGAAAACGTGATTTTCTCAGCTAATGTTGCTTTTTTTATGAAACTTACCATGAAGCTAGAATAAATCACGTTTTTTGTTTAAAAACAGAGTGTCTGTTCTTTCTTTTGATATAGATATTCATACAACAAAATATTATGGGGGCCATGGACATTTTTTGAAATTGTCAAAAAATGCTGGCGATGGCTGTCAATTTTTTTTCAAAAATACGTGTGGAAAGAGTTACAAATACTTGTTTTAGACTTCAAATTTGTGACCGGTGTTGGCCCTGTCCCAAATGGCACACTTCATATGCACTTTCGGTTGTGTGGAAGTACAATGGCTGCCGCGTGTCCGTTAAGTCCATGAGACCGTAGGGTGTCTCATTTGTAATTTTAGGTTTCAGAAGGGTACTCGCAAGCACCCCCTTTGCAGTTGATATGCGCTCTCGATGTGCACTTTTGCCGAGCCCGCACAGAAGCGAGTTCCACAGCAGACTTCATCCCAACAGTCAAAGCAGCATTACGTCACAAAAGTGCATACTCATAGGAAGACCGCAAGTGTTTAGGGTGCCATTTGGGATAGGGACAGTTTTGTTTTGCTCTATCCTCTGCGCTTCGATGTTCATCAAGACGTCATGTGTCGGGTCAGAGTTTACTCTTCAGCCGGAACTAGACGTGCATACGTCCATTACCTGAAGCCAGTTATTATAGTTTATAAAGATATTTAGATATTTCTCTGACAAAAACGCATTGCTTTACTTCAGAAGGCCTTAATTAACCCCTGGAGCCATATGGAGTACTTTTATGATGGATGGATGGGAAAAAAAGGTACCATTCACTCCCATTATAAAGCTTGGAAGAGCCAGGAGATATTTTAATATAACTTTGATTATGTTTGGCTGAAAGAAGAAAGTCATATACACGAGGATGGCTTGAGTGTGAGTAAATTATGGGATAATTAAAACATTTAAAAACTAACCCTTTAATCTTTGCTAATGAAAACGAGACTGAGGATCTTTATGGGTCGTGTTTACCAGAATTGAGTATGATGACGTCAGGCTAATGTGAAGCCACTTTTAGAGGCTTTATTTTTAAGAGTGTGACAAAATATGACATAGCACATTCAGAAAGCACAGCTCATTGCACTCTGTGCATCAATCGCTCATAGCCTCATTTTCATGGCTTCCACCCTAAGGTTTATTAATTGGTGTTGCCATTTTCATATTTCTGATTTTGTGTTGAGGAGTTTAAATTCTTAGAGGAACTGTGGCAATATGGATATGACTCTCATGTCTAATTTCATATTTCTATTGTCTCGGTTGCCAAGTTTATTCATTATAACATCGGTCACTGGCCCATCTGTCCACTGTTCAGACAGGCAAAAAATGTGTGTGTGTGAAGAATCATGCTCTTCATTATGACTATTTATGATCAGAGATTTTGAGAGTCTATGACGAGTAGTTCATTTTTAAAAAAATCCGATTTTTTTTGCTAAGTGCATGCTGGCAGATGAGAATTTTCCTCACATACTGAGCGATATGTTTTTCACTCTCCACTCAAAGTTCTTTTTTTTCCCAATATATGTCTTCCATTACATTCCTCTATTATTGTTTATAGTTGAGTGCAACAAATCTCAACATCAATCTGAGATTTTGTCACCGGAAACAAATAGCACTTGAGTTGAGAGACAGTGCATTATGGTTCTCAGTTGACTGAAACTGCTAAAATTATGTTTCAAGTTGGTGCCATTTTCAAGACCAGCTGAGGTGGAATGTATTTGTGAACAATGCAATGTTTGATATACGATCGATATTAAAGCAATGTAAGCTATGAGATATCACCAATTTAACTCCCTTTTCAAGAACAATATAGCAACAAATCAATATATGGCTACAAATGAGCACAACAACAGTCACACATCAACTCGTATTGGATTTGAATGTACAGTAAATCAACTTTGTTCATTTAATTGCAAGAGTCTAGCCATTTAGCTGACAGTGAAGGGCCATGAAGATGCACCATTGGAACTCTGGATCTTTTGTAATTGTGTCACACCAGAAAATGATGGATGAGGCACGTTTGCACCACTTTCAATAAGGTTATCACTGACACTCTAATGTCTTCCCGCGGCAGTTATGAACTGCATATTTAGCTAGATAGATTCATTCCAGTTTTGTTTGTTGGTTGCTAAAAACAGGTCTGGGCCATGAGGGGTTTTCTTAATGACGAGAGATCAAATATTAGTATTAGTTTTAGTATTAAATGGACAGAACCAGATGCTTGAGGAGGGATTTAAATTATTGAACACAGACCAAGAATCATCCCTTTTAGCTCAAAATGAATCGCAGGCTTCAAGTGAGAGGTAAATTCTAGTAAATACTATGGCTTACACACAGATAAACCCACAAACACGAACACACAAACACACAGAACTATTGAAATCAAGGACATTTTCCTCTATAAATCCAGATTAACAACAAAAGCTCTCAGTAAACAGCAAAAGTGCTTTGACAGCAAAAAGAACCATAAAGCTTGCAGGACAATAGGAAATAGTTACGCTTTGCTCCATGGAGAACATGGTTGGGTGTTTGGCCCACATTCATGTGTTCTGAATTGCAATTCACTCTTACATCACTTTAACTCTGATGCTTTGGCCAGCAGAAAACGACGAAAAGCAACAGCTTTAAAATGATGAAATACTATCACTGTAAAAAATATTTTCATGATTTGTTATCACAACTTTTTATCTGTTGTCAAATCAACATAGATAATTAATGTGGTTCAGATAACTTTATTTATTAAATCCTCCTTCATTGTATTAACTTTTAAAAAAAATATTTCAATGAACTCAAAATTTTAAGGTAACCAGGTAACTTATTTTTTTTACGTTAAACCAACAATATTTTTTTCTTTGCCTTTTAAATCTTTGAACTCCAAAAGATTATTACAAAAATTAAGGAATGTCCCACTTCAGACCTCAGCAGAGGCGTAAATTTCATCTAACAGTTGGGGGAGGCAATAAACAATTTCTCAAGAGCAATTTTTGAAGGGGACACAAATAATACAGCCAAAATCGTACTTGTAAAGATATGTGTACCACAAAAAAACATTTTGTACTCATTTGGCGTTTTGGTGCACTGAAAAAGGATCTAATGTCCATTTTTCTTTTCCCTGTCATTTTATCTGACCAACAACACAAAGCGATAGTTGTTTAAATATGAGTAAGGTTCACCACGCAGTTATAATATAATTATTAAACTATTTTGCGTCCTCAACATAGTATTTTATACTACGATATTCAGATATTTAGATATTCAACTGCAGCAAGCACTCTGATCTGCCACTTATTATCATATTGAGCAAAATCCAACACAGATCTGACAGAGCGGCCGTGCGCATATAGCCTACTTTCGGTTTAGAATTAGCGCCAATTCAGGGGCTGGTTGCTTGAATTTTGGGTTCATTAGCCTATTATACTTAATGAAAAACACAGTAAGAAAACAGTACAATGATACACTCCCTTAAATAGGTGCTTTTACATTTCGCTTTGAAACCAAATCTTCCACGATCATCTTGTCTGTCAGCTGTTTGCTCTCGTGATGAATGAAATCTGACTCCTGCTGCGTTTCTGCTGCGACTCTCATTCGGCTTGTGCTGTATTGTGCAGACACGTTTAGTTTTTATTTGTTGTGTCTGTTCTCTAACTGAACTAAATGATTTTATTACTATAACAATGAAAACAACGGTGGTCCGGGGCGGTCCCGCGGTGAGCAAGTGATGTTACCGGTGTTTTGCCTGAACACTGGTAACACCGACTATCGCAGAAAGCCTAATCTGTTTTAAAGAGAAAAGAATCACTTCAGAATCATCTGATAAGTGAATAAAATGGCCTTGACAGCTACTCACTGGTGTTTCACAACTGCTGTCTGAAGAGCTTTTTTCTCTCCCCAAACTTGTGTGGTAGTTTATTTACTGTCTATGGGTAGTTGAGGTGCGCGGTGGATCAAACCACTGTGAGGCAAGGGATGGTGGGGGGGGACTCAAAATGTTTCTAAACTTGAAAAGCATTTTTTCCCGTTTGTGTTTGTATTGATTTACTTCTTACACATTTATTTCAAGTATATATAATTATATTATTTACAATACTCAGCATGGTTTTTAAGGGGGGACAGCCCTCAGATGGGGGGGGGGGGTTCTGTCTCCACCGACAACACCACCCCCCCCCCCCCACCCCCCTCGCGATTTACACCCCTGGACACAACACAACCACACAACAAGAGCATGGACATGCTGACATCTTGAAAGTAGCGTCAAATGACGCATTTTGCTGAGGTCGGGATTGATTGATGCACCCTGAGTTCACAAACCAAATGTTTGACTTTGAGTGGCATTTCAGACATTGTTTCCTAGAAGGAGGCAGGAAAATTACGATCTGTCAGGAACGCAGCTTAAGTGAAGATTAAGTAAATTAGACCGGTGAAGCAGGACTGCGTGCGCAGCTTTCCAGTTCCCACTGGATTTCGTCCTCCGCATATAAGCTTAATAAAGCCTGAACCTTGTCGTCTGTCCTTCTGTCGTATTTTTTAAACTCCATTGTTGATTTGAATAGCAAACATCTCTTACTGCACGCACCGCAACAGACTTTTAAAAATGGTGGTTGGAATAAAATGCTGCATGGAGTCAACCAATCAGCATGCTCAGCACCCAATTCCCACCCCCGAAAGTTCCTGAACTTTGAAAAAGCACTACCTCGCGAGCAGGGACTTTCTGAGGGGGGAATCTTTTAACCGGAACTTCATTTAGACCCTGCCTTTTCAAGCAATGATGAAGACACTTCTCAAAACTGATTTCGGACAGAATTTAGAAAATAGTAATTTCCCCCTCGAAATTATATCAGAAGTGGAAAACGTTAGTCAAGAACTTACATTTACACACAAACTGACCAGCAACCGCAACTTTGAGACGCCATCTTTCTTTTTAGCTCAACTGTCACCGAATGGAACGCACAGGATTGTGGGATATGAAAGGCAGTGAAGGATACATCTATGCTGCCTTCAAAAATCAATCAGATGAAGGTATCTCTGGAGGCAGGAAGTGAAGTTAACTTTGGATTCGGATGTGCCTTGATGCCTTGAAATGTGTCCTCCGAAAGAGCATTTTCCAGCTTATGTATGAGGGAGACATTGAATCATTCACATTGCAGCAAAAACACTCATTAAATGAGGAAGGCAACGGTTCATTTCATTGTTTCATGCCTTTGTGTTCATAATGTCATATTTATGACATTTATTTCATAATGTCATGTGCAGTATTAAACGGTCTTTGTAAATGCACCTTTTTGTGATAAATGTCAGCTCAGATGCAGCTTCTCTGGCATATAAAACAGCATAATATAATAATCCTTATGTGATAGGCAATATCCAAATTATGATTTTTCGGTCTCTGAGCAGTTGCTCCCCAGTTAACAAAGATGTGTTCTGCTAACTTTTCCATTAAGTTATGAAAAATAGGGGGCGGGGCTTTTTACTTTTTGATACCATTATTATTAAAGACCAGATCACTTGAAATTAACATTCTACTGGAAGAATGTTTGTTCATAACTTTGAGAGAACCTTTAAGCATGCAAATTATATGTATGATGCCAAACAATGGCACAAAAATGAATGGGAATGAATGATTAGTAATGAATGTATTTCTCTCCTTGACCCTGAAAGGTTTCCAAAGAAAGAATGGGCAAACTAAGAGGGTGGTCTAATGAGCCGGATCTGTGTGCTTTGTCGTGTGTATCAAGGCACCAGTAGAACAACCATGAAAAGCATGGCAGCGTCAGAAGCGTGGAAATAACAAGCGTGGCACTTGCCAGCGTGGTATTTAAAGGCCAGGAATGAAGCTTGCACGCACAATTCTCCAATCAGACTGCTGCTTTTTTTGGGAAATGCCGTTCCACTCAAATGCCTTTTGAAACCTCTCATTTCAAAGACAAATATGCTTGCCCTCTCATCTGAACCCAGTGTAATAAGATGTAAACAACTGAAACAAGAGCTCAGCAGATAAAACATGGCTATTCTGGGAGAGATTGCCAGAGACGTGAGATATGACACCTTATCCCATGGCAACCACAAAATACCTTTCACAGAATTATGAGGGGAAAGAATTTCAATGGCATTCTGATTCTAATTCATATAGTCATAATTAGAGAAAATATGTTTTTCACTTTTTGTGAATTCATGATGTAGTACAGCGTAAAGTAATGCTACAAAAGTAATAGTCGACTTCTTCAAAAACACTGATTCATTCAGGAACTATACAAGACTGCCTTTATGAATGATTCAATCATTCTTTAAACTGATTCGTTCAACAGACTGATTCATTCAGAAACTATACTGTTGCTCAGAGATAAATGGACGATCTGCAGTGATTCATTTGGAGCTATTTCTGTTGGTGGAGCAAAAATAATTATGAGATATCTGGAGTGTTTAAAATAAGTTAAACAAAAGTTTAATTGTAAAGTATATACACCAGCTCATTTGATGTTTTAGAATGATCCAAATTTAATTGTGTGTAAGACACTTGAAAAATAGCAAGAAGTAGTCTATATTTATTTACAGTCAAGCATAATCAAACTGCTCATCATAAATCAACTTTCCAGCTTCAACAATGAAAATCTTTTTTAAAGGTTATTATTAAGGATTTAAGGGATAGTCTATGTTTTTTTGCCCTGGGGCGCTACTTCAATAAAACAAACGACATCTGGCAAAAAATGTATCAACAGAAGTTTTTCAGGTGTTGAAAATACATGCACTTCAGAGAGAACTCTCGAAAAGTTTTACTTGACTTGACTACTAGTCTCTGAAGGAGAGAAAAAAATGTTTAAGGAGTCAAGACTTGAAAAAGAACATCTTTCATGTCAGCCCTGTTGGCCTTTCAATGTTTCTGAGACTAGATGAACAGCAGATCTGATATCAAAGAGAGGGATGTCCATAACCTCGCAAGATCCCAATGTCACTCATGAAAGAAGAGCGTACAGTAAATTCATTGTAGTGTGAAGTTCACTGGAACATAGAACGATTCAGGGGCATGATAAGTACTGGCTGTAGTTGAACTATAGCCCCAAATGTTTTTGTCCATTAACCCGGTGTTGTGACGAATTCAAAACCCCGCCAGATTATTACCCCCCTAAATCCCCAGTATAGGTAGGGTTGGGATTATGTGTGGGGTCAGGATAGCAGCTTCATGTGGAAATGTGGAAATTCTTCCTTTTTTTAAATTCGTTTTCTGTATTTTTCCTTTTCTCACTCTATAACATTTTGAAATGTGAGATAAATATCAACTCTTTCCCCGCCATTGATGGAATTTTCTGTGATTTATGAGACAATGCTTCCCTGCCATATAGAACCTTTTTTTTTTAGAGTGTATGGAGACCCCGCCAAAGACGCCGCTTGTGGACCTCGTCCAATCGGTCTTCACCAAGAGCACCACCAAGACCTGCTGGCCGTGAGGGAGGAGCAACAAAAACGTTTTGAAGCCCTCCTTCAGGCCCAGTATGAAGACCGGGAGCTGTTCCGGAGCTGGATGGCCGGGAGATTCGGGCCATGCCCCACACCACCACCTACTCGGCCGCCGCCCTCCACCTCTCGAAGATGGGCCCGGAGGATGATCCGGAGGCATTCATCGACCTCTTCGAGAGGTCCGCCGAGTCCCGGGGATGGCCCCAGTCGGACTGGCCAATGCGACTCCTGCCACTGCTGTCCGGGGAGGCGCAGGTAGCCGCCCACCAACTGCCAGTCCAGAATCTCCTGGTTTACAACGACCTGAAGCGCGCCATACTTCAGCGGGTCCCGACCCTTCACCTTCGCGCACCAGTTCCGGGACTCCTGCCGCAAGTGGCTGATGACCGACGGAGGCGACGTCGACGATGTCATCGATCATGTGGTGCTGGAGCAGTTCATTGCGCGGCTCCCCCGCGCAGTGGGTCCAGTGCCACCACCCGACGTCGCTGAACCAGGCCATCCAGTTGGCGGAGGATCACATGGTGGTGTGCCACGGGGTCGGCGAACCCCTACCATCTGCTTCTCTCTCTCTCTCTCTCTCTCTCTCTCTCTCTCTCTCTCTCTCTCTCTCTCTCTCTCTCCCTTCTCCTTCTCCTTCCCCCTCTCTCCCCAAACCTGTGCCCTTTCCCAGGTCACGCGGAGGAGTGCTGCCCAGACCGGCCCCGAGGGGGCGGACGGGCGGACCCAGCGACCCATCGGCACCTCCCCATCCGGCACCGAGGGGAGGGGCAACCGCTCCGGGTCCCTACCCCTCTTCCTTCGTCCCAGCGCTCTCTCCATGCCAACCTGCCAACCTACTTCCGGCCACTAGGGCAGCGGGAGGTCTGGGCCGGCTTGCTGGCACTGCGGGGATCCGGGACACTTCGTTGACCGCTGTCCCGTTATGGAAGTCGGGACGCTGGTCCGGGTCCCCGACGCGCCACAAGCCGCCCCCGATCAAGCTGGGGTGTACCTAATTCCCGTGAGTATCAAGGGGGGTACTTATAAGGCCTTTATGGATTCTGGTTGTAACCAGACCTCCATCCACCAAAGCCTAATTCACCCTAGGGCATTGGGTAACAGCCGCACGGTTACGGTGAGGTGTGTGCACGGGGAAGTGGTGAACTATCCGTTGTTGCCCGTGGATATTCAATTTCGGGGACAAACGCATACAAACGCATACAAACGCAACGTGTTGAGGTTGCAATTAACCCGCACCTCCGGAATCTGCTAATTTTGGGTACCAATTGGCCTGCGTTTAATAAATTACTGGGGCACTGGAGGGCACTAAAGAGGAAAGAAACGGTTGCTCGTGGTAGAGGTGGATTCGGGACTTCTGGGAGCTGTCCCGGTGGAGCAGAGCAGTCTGGAGATGCCCGTTCTCACAGACCGCGTTGACTTTCCCCTGGAACAGTCCCAGGATGAGTCGCTTAAAAACGCGTTTAGTCAGGTCCGTTCCATCGACAGCCACCTCCTCCATCCTGACCAGCCGCTCTCTTATCCGTATTTTTCTATTATAAAAGATAGGTTGTATCGGGTGACCCAAGACACCCAGACAAAACAGGATACAACCCAGTTATTGGTACCTAAAAGCCGCTGGGAAATGCTTTTCCAGGCGGCTCATTCTAATCCGATGGCCGGGCATTTAGGACAAACGCTTACACTTAACCGTCTCATGGCCCGGTTCTTCTGGCCGGGCATTCACGAGAATGTGCGCAGGTGGTGTGCGTCTTGTCGTGAATGTCAGTTGGTGAATCCACCGGCCACCCCAAAAGCACCATTGTGCCCACTCCCTCTGATGCAGGTCCCCTTGGAACGAATTGGCATGGACCTCATCGGGCCATTAGAACGGTCAGCACGTGGGCATCGCTTTGCATTGGTTCTGGTGGACTATGCAACGCGATACCCGGAAGCAGTTCCGCTCCGCACTATTTTGGCGAAAAGTGTTGCGAGCGCACTGTTTTCGTTAATCTCCCGGGTGAGAATCCCGAAAGAGATTCTCACTGATCAGGGCACGGCGTTCATGTCATGGACGGTTCGCGAACTTCACGAGTTATTGGACATTAAATCGATTCGCACCAGCGTCTATCACCCACAAACAGATAGTCTGGTGGAATGATTTAATCGCACGTTGAAGAACATGATTCGTAAATTCGTTCACGAGGAAGCCAAAAATTGGGATAAGTGGCTAGAACCTCTGTTGTTTGCTGTACGCGAGGTCCCACAAGCCTCCACAGGGTTTTCCCCCTTCGAGCTTCTCTTTGGTCGCCAGTCTCGGGGGGTGCTGGATGTCCTTAGAGAGGCTTGGGAGGACGGACCTTCCACGAGTAAAAACGAAATTCAGTATGTCCTGGACCTGAGAACAAAACTCCACACTTTGGGGCGGCTATCAATGGAGAATGTGTTACAGGCTCAGGACAGACAGAGACAGCTGTACAACAGAGGGGCTAGACTTCGTCAATTTGCACCGGGAGATAAGGTCCTTGTATTACTCCCCACTTCCAGCTCTAAGTTGCTCGCAAAGTGGCAAGGGCCCTTTGAGGTCACACGGCGAGTTGGGGACCTCAACAATGAGGTGGTACGCTCAGATAGGGAGGGAGCATGTCAAATATACCACCTCAACCTCTTAAAAAAATGGTCTGAGGCGGAGTCAGTGATGCTTGCGACGGTGGTGAGCGGAGAGGAAGATCTCAAGCCAGAAGAGGTTCAAAAACCTCTCACCCTCGCTCTGGCCCCGGACGGGGATCACCTCTCACCCTCGCAGCTCACTGACGTGAAAACATTACAGGCAGAGTTTGCTGACGTGTTCTTGCCCCTACCTGGTCTCACAGACCTCATTCAACACCATGTTGAGACCGAGCTGGGCGTGGTTGTTCGCAGCCGGCCGTACCATTTACCTGAACACAAGAAAAAGGTAGTTCAGGCTGAATTAGAGGCTATGCTCGATATGGGAGTAATAGAAGTGTCCAGCAGTGATTGGGCGAGCCCGATAGTTTTGGTCCCAAAACCTGACGGCTCGGTCCGATTCTGCATGGACTATAGAAAGGTGAACGCAGTGTCGAAATGTGATGCATACCCAATGCCAAGGGTGGACGAATTGCTTGATCGGCTAGGGATCGCTCGCTTTTACTCGACACTGGACTTAACTAAGGGATATTGGCAGATCCCCTTGTCACCAATGCCCAAAGAGAAAACTGCTTTCACCAATTTGTCACCCTTCCTTTCGGCTTGTTCGGGGCTCCCGCAACCTTCCAGCGTCTGATGGACAGAATTCTCCGACCACATGCTGCATATGCCGCTGCAGCATGTACTTGGATGATATCATCATCTACAGTGCGGACTGGCAGTGGCATATGCAGCACTTGCGCGCTGTCCTGAAGTCACTGCAAAGGGCGGGGCTCACGGCCAACCCAAAGAAGATATCTGGGCTTCCACTTGGGTCATGGACAGGTACGTCCCCAAATTGACAAGACCACACCTGTCCAAGGCCCAAGACCATAAACGAGACAGTTAGACAGTTCCTGGGGCTAGCGGGATATTATAGAAGGTTTGTGCCTAGTTATTCAGACCTCGCTAGCCCGCTGACTGATCTAACTAAAAAGGATGCATCAGATACAGTTCAGTGGACGGAGTGGTGCCAGCAGGCCTTCACCCAGATAAAAGCTGCTCTGTGTGGTGGGCCACTCCTACAGGCTCCTAATTTCTCTCTCCCCTTTTCTCTACAGACTGACGCTTCGGACAGGGGGCTGGGCGCGGTCCTGTCCCAGGAGGTGGAGGGTGAAGAGCGGGCCGGTGCTGTACATCAGTCGCAAGCTCTCTAAGAGAGAGACGATGTACAGCACCATAGAAAAGAAATGCTTAGCCATTAGGTGGGCCGTCACCCTTCGCTACTACCTCCTGGGGTGGGAGTTCACCCTCTGTTCAGACCACGCCCCTTTGCAGTGGCTCCACCGCATGAAGGATACCAACGCCTGGATCACCCGTTGGTATCTATCTTTACAGTCTTTTAAGTTCAAGGTGGTCCACAGGCCGGGTGCTCAGATGGCTGTGGCTGACTTCCTCTCCAGGGGGGGCTGCAGGCCGGATGGCTCCCCGGCCTGGTGCGGGTGGTGGGGGAATGTGGCGGAGGGGGCGTGGTTTTGCGAAGTCTGTAGCGGGAGAGAGAGAGTGCGGAGCCAAGCAGTGAGTAAGTAGGTCAAGTGCAGATGAATAACACCTGTGTCTCATTGCAGTAATTGCCATGGAGAGACCGCATTTAAGCCGCTTGCGGGAGAAAGTAGAGAGAGAGAGAGACCGGGACTGGGACTGCCTGTCGCTGCTGGCCGTGAGAGAGAAAGAAACTGAGTCCGAGTGAAAAGTTGCAGACTGTTCCTGAGTGTTTTGAGTTTAAACGTCCTCGTGCATGGTATATGTTTGAGTCTGTTGTAAACAATAAAGAGCGCAGTCCCAGTCACGCCGACCCCGTCTTCTTCCTTCCCACACCCACACGAACCTACGCTACAACATGCTATTACTTTTTTATCAGCTTACGTTTTATTTCATGTGACCTACCAGCGTCAGTTGCATCCCTTCACCTCCATTCATAAATCCTCTCCCCTGGCCTCATTGGATTGTAAATTGCCCATCGTATGCACACTTCAACATCTCGCTGGAAGTAGTAGGTCACCCAGCTACTTTTCGCCCCGTTTTTCTCATACTATGAATTTGGACATACTACTCTGCTGGCATACTTTTTTTCGCATACTATATAGTAGGGAAGTATTCGATTTCGGACACAGCCCAAGTCCTATCTATTTGAATGGGGGAATCCTAGAATCTCAAAAACTAACAAAAAAATTTAATAACATATTTCAAATCAGCAACAAAATCTAACATGAACTGCCCCATAAAAGTTGTTTCCTATTATCAAATAGCATATTTTTTCAGTCTAGACGAGCCAATATGCAGTCCTTAGTGCTCGTCTCAGGTTTCTATGGGAACCGGAATGTCTAATAGCAGCTGCAGTGACGCAATGTCTTTACCAATCAGAGATTGGCTCTTTTACTTTAGATGGCGGGACGTATTCTGCCATATTGCGCGTTACAGTTTCGCCCATTCATAAGTAATAGCAGTGAAATGAAGCTTATGCGCAAGTTCTGGCAGGAAGATTCAATGTTACGTCACTTATCACATTCAGACCTATCCAATCAAGTCATAATTCTCAGAGTATAAAAGATTGGTAATTAACACATGTCTGAGTTCACAGATGCTGACGCCAGCATTACAGTTGACGATCCGGACGTTCCGTAGCGGTCGATCGCTGGTCCTATTATAAAATTAATAATGTGCAATACAGTGGCGTTCAAAGTCCATGTCAGCCTATCATTCTGTTCATTGGGCTGTCGTGGCAACAGACACGCGTCTAGATCTGGAACAATCACTTTCAATGGAGGACTCTCTGGACATGTTATCAAAGACACGGCTGTGATCTTCATCACCATTCTGGCGTCATCACTTCATCAGCATTCATCACAGTGATATGTTTATGATTATGCATTTCCGATATTGATCGGGTGTAGTATTTTATTCTTTCTCAAATTGTGGCAAGCATGCATGCACGAGACGCGCACCTGCTCGTGCAACATTGCTCGTTATCGCTTGCTCGTGTTGTAAACTATCCACAGTGCCTCGTAAATGATTCGCATGACACCGGTTACAGTTAATGATTGTATTTTGTTTAGAAAAACTGAAACAGAACAGCTGGCACAGCATATTAGCCTCTATCATTCTCCCCACGAATGCAAGGAAACCAACACGGGTTTTAAAGCGACATGCACCCAGTTAATCGGGGCTTCATGATTAACAGAAGTTAAGCTGAAATCGCGAATGGGTTCAGTGTTATCAGATCGCTAAAGTTGAATTAATTATGCTAATTTGCTCAGCATAGATTTTAAAGTACAGCACTGACATCAGTGCTTGATCCGTTCTCATTCATTCGTGCTATTCATCTTGCAAGCGCTGTGAGTTCGTCACATACAAAATGCAATTGAAACTGACACAATAGTTTCAAGCTTAGAAGTGTTTTGGGCCTGTCATCCAGCAGAGTACATATTTTGCTCAAACATACGGGGCACCCAGTGTTGAAATGGCTTCCTTGTGTGATTCGACATGGCTTCCTTTACTATGAGGAAGAACCACGTTCTGTGCTCATATAAAGGTGCCGTTGCTTATTGCTTTATAAATATACGCTACATATTAATAAATTAGTTAATAAAAACAAACATGTATAGTAATTGTGCTTTTGTCTTTGCGTTACTCCAGTTAATTTGACTCTATTCGTGTTTTATTCCGCTACTGATATCTGGATGCCTCTGTCTATTTTTAGGAACTTTAGAATTTAGCGTCTCAATATGTCTCATTTGGTCCTTCTGTACTACAACGCCATGGCTACAATTATGAATTAAACAAAGTGTATCTTGCTAGTATTCAAAGCACCATATGTCAAGTAAGGTTTGCATAAAAAACAAGGTTTAACTGGATATTCGATAGCAGCAATAATTTAATTCCGTACTCAATCCGACCCATTTTACATAAAGATTGCATCCTGTACAGCAACTAAATCGCAGCAGGGGAATACAATTATTCAAATCTTTTATGAATATAGTAAGTGAGCAGAGTGCGCTCCCTTTATGAATGCATGAAACCGTCAAATGCTTCAGTTCAACTAAACTCAGACACTAGTGGAAACCGTTTCGGTCAATCTGACTACACCAAATCATGAATCTATAGCATGTTTTACTCTTCGTTGGTCAAACATATGCACTAGAAGGCAGAATTGGTCAGTGAACAAGCGCTGAGCCATTCGATCCTGGTTGTGTATGTTCCGTGTTGTGTTGGCTCCTCCAATTGGCCATTGCATTCAAGCGCTCCACAGACATTTACATTTACGCATTTGGCAGACGCTTTTGTTCTGGGTGACTTGCATCGTATTCAAGGTGCACATTTGGTATTTTGTCAGATCTTGCTTTCCCTGGGACTCGAACCCATGGCTTGGCGTTGCTAGCGCTGTGTCTGTGATTGGCTACGCTCGCATTGAAAACACCAACATTCGTCAGTCTATCGAGACTAACACAATATACAGGGGAGTAAATATAGTGTGACTGTTTGACAAAGTCTGCACATGCGTACTGATTCCTGAAAATGACGAGCTCTCTCGCAGTGAGCTTTTTATTTTTCTCGTCACCAAAGCTGGCACACACGGTGCGGCTTATAATCATTGTGATTCGTTGCTTTTCAGACTGTGATCCTGATGTCACACTGTGGGAGCTCCGCTGCATTTAATGTCAGACTGTATGATAATCAAACGCACAAGAATTTGTCTGGAGATCAACCCACTCACATTTGTTTAATTTACTTCAGGTTACAATTTTATCATGGCTGTTGGTGAGTATGTCAAACATGCTATCAAAGACAAAAGATTTTAACCTATGGTCAAAAGAATTTAGGATTGCGATATTTGTCTCAGACTGCCAAAAAAAAAAAAAAAAAAAAACTTGGCTCAGGTTATCAAACGATGACTCTCACATTGATTATTGTTTTTCATTGGTTTGGTTGCTTTGCAGGGTTCTATTGCCAGCTATGGTTTATTGGCTAGTAAAGCATCTTCTAAAACATTCTTATCCTTCCGCAAGGGCATTGTTTGGTTTTCAATTGTCGGTTATGTATTGGTCATGCTGTTCTGGTTTATTTTATTCTGGGGGTTCTCTCAACAGGTTCTGATGGTTAGATGGTGTTCTATCTAGCTGTGAGTTGGAGTCACGCCTAATGGTTTCAAATCCTCCAACTGCAGATGCTAAGAACTGCAGTTCCCCAACTCCTCTATGCCTAGGTCATTCTTTGGATTGGAGCGATATATGGTCAACGTGGCAGAACATACAGCCTACGCAGCTCTCTGTACCCCGGCCTATTGAGGCAGTGAATATATGGCCAACGTGGCAGAACATACAGCCTACGCAGCTTTTCGTACCCCGGCCTCTTGTGGCAGTATATACGACCTAATGTGGCAGTTCATACAGCCTACGCAGCTCTCCGTACCATGGCCTATTGAGGCATTGAATATATGGCCAACGTGGCAGTCCATACAGCCTACGCGGCTTTTGCAGTAGCATAACAATTCCCTCTGTTTATTGGTTAACACCTATGTCAATATCCATATCTATTGCATGTTCAATGTCCATATTCTAAGTAATCCTCATGCAAATACTGGTGGTGGTGTCACAGCATCACATTCTCAGATTATTACTCATCCCGTACATCAGTCTCTATAGCTCTTATTCTACGTCAATTGCCTAACGTGGCCTTAGTCTCCAGGTGGCCTTTGTCTCCAGGTGGCCTTCGTCTCCAGGTGGCCTAACGTGGCCTTCATCTCCAGGTGGCCTTCGTCTCCAGGTGGCCTTCGTCTCCAGGTGGCCTTCATCTCCAGGTGGCCTAACGTGGCCTTTGTCTACATGCGGCCTAACGTGGCCTTCTTCTCCAGGTGGCCTAACGTGGCCTTCATCTCCAGGTGGCCTAACGTGGCCTTCGTCTCCAGGTGGCCTAATGTGGCCTTCGTCTCCAGGTGGCCTTCGTCTCCAGGTGGCCTAACGTGGCCTTCGTCTCCAGGTGGCCTTCGTCTCCAGGTGACCTTCATCTGCATGCGGCTTAACGTGGCCCTTGTCTCCAGGTGGCCTAACGTGGCTTTCATTTCCATGCGGCCGATCAAGGCTTTCATCTCTACCTGGCGATCAAGACCCGTCTGCGGCCGTTCAAGGCTTTCGTCTCTATCTGGCCGATCAAGACCCGTCATGCGGCCGTTCAAGGCTTACGTCTCTACCTGGCTGATCAAGGCCCGTCTGCGGCCGTTCAAGGCTTTTGTCTCTACCTGGCTGATCAAGACCCGTCTGCGGCCGTTCAAGGCTTTCGTCTCAACCTGGCTGATCAAGGCCCATCTGCGGCCATTCAAGGAATCGCAGCATTTACGACGGGCGAGTATACAATTCTTTCACAATTTTTGGGGGTGAGCAGGTCCCGTCCTGGAGGAACTAATTTCCTCTACCAATTCTTGGGGGGCGGCTGCACCCCTGCCTTCATCTTCAGGCAGGAAATGCAGAGTCCGTTACCCTCGTGACGAGCGCTACGGACGGGGCCTACGCCAAAGAACCTCTAATTTAATACTTGCTGGTCTGCTAATAAACTTGTGGTGTTATCATACTTTATCTGGTCTTCCTGGTAGAAATAAAGCTTATGCGCAAGTTCTGGCAGGAAGATTCAATGTTACGTCACTTGTCACATTCAGACCTATCCAATCAAGTCATAATTCTCAGAGTATAAAAGATCGGTAATTAACAAATGTCTGAGTTCACAGATGCTGACGCCAGCATTACCTCCATCCTCCCCACCACCACCAGGTTGGTCCCTGTCTATACCTCCCGGGGGGCGGCTGCGCTCCTGCCTTCATCTTCAGGCAGGAAATGCAGAGTCCGTTACCCTCGTGACGAGCGCTACAGACGGGGCCTACGCCAAAGAACCTCTAATTTAATACTTGCTGGTCTGCTAATAAACTTGTGGTGTTATCATACTTTATTTGGTCTCCCGAGTCTTCCTGGTAGAACTGTCTTTTTATATCTATAGTCTTTGATATTACTGTTTGATTGCTTGATCTGAGTAAATTAGCCTGACAAGCAGGACCCACATCAAAATGTTGGGTCTGGGAACACACCATTGGCAGGGAAGGGATGGGGTGGGATAAATGGTTGTCTTTCAAATTCCCTCTGCACTCAATAGGATAGCACTACAACTAACCAGAGCAACGAAGAAGGTGAAGCGGAGCTAGTTGATAGATTAAACTTTTGCCGTATCAAAAGTTGGCAAAACTCAGAACACATCTTCCTTTCTTAAGAATGACTTCAGTGCCGTCCTTTGTTCTTTTCTCAAAGAAAAGCCTTCCAGAGTCACGGCCAAAGCCGATTCGAAAGACCTCTGTTCGCCAGCTTCTTTGCAGCACGCGGAACTGCCGCATCTCTGCCGTCACTATGTTAAGCCCACCCACCAACTCTATACACGACGTGATTGGCCTGACTAGAGTCAAGCCAACGGAGAGTTGCTAGACGCCCTGGCTGCAAATTTGATTTGCTGCCGCTAGGGTGCGTCTAGATTTCTATAGATCTAAAAAACTATAGATCTGTTGTAAGATGTGTTTTGTTTGGATGATTCTAGAGACATTCATGATTATGTATATATATATATATATATATATATATATATATATATATATATATATATATATATATATATATTAGTAACATGAAAATAACCTTTCTTTTGGAAGGTTTTTCTTTCGCTTTGTTTCCTGGAAGTAGGAGTAGGAAGTTGGCAGCCTCATGTGACAGGAAGGAAGTTAATACCTTTTTTCCCCGCTTGAAATCCTTTATTTGGCTGTTTGCTTGCATGTCATTAAGATACAAAACATGGATAATATCTAGAAAAATACTTACAGAAGGGAAATTACAACTATACACTGCAGCAACTAAAGTTTAAATGGGTCAACTTGGATCAATGTTGATTTTATAATGTAAAGACTATTCGGCACCTCTTACAGTCTGGACTACACAACTCTTTCATTAAGAGAATATTGAGCTCAGAGATGAGGTATAAGGATGCCTATCATCTAACTTTTTTTTTTGTTCGGTCTTCTTTCCCCTGGACTCATTGGTTAATTATTTCTATGCAATATTTCAGGAACCAATTATTCTCTCAAATTGCTAAATGAATATGCTCAGCACAGCAATTCAGGTAATTCCATTTTTTGGAGACATCTGCACAGCTCATAGGTCACAAAGAGTCTTTTCATGATTTATAATTCCATGACATTAGCGTTTCCACCCTCGAAATCTGATTTCATTCTCAGTTCCACTGATTTATATGAGAGACTTCTCATTTCAATATAATGAACTATTGACCTCCAAAGATGGATTAATCCATTATGAATACAAGAGAAATAATGCTAGAATTTGATTATTAGAATGTAAGGATGATAGATTTTATTCATTTGTCTAGTGGAATATAAGATCGAGTTATAAATGAGGCTCAAAAGAAGTCAAGACTATTACATGTGTGCTCTAAAGGTGCTAATTTAAAAATATTTTATTCAAGAAGTTTTAAGCAATAGAAAATTAGTTTTTAATGATATTACTATCAATATGGAATGAGTCTTATGTTTCAAAGAGTTCATATTGTATTCCTTGATCTAAGATGTATTAACTGGGATGTTTTGTCATGCTGTTTGATGTCAGTTTCCAAGTCTTACCCAACAGATGCAATATTGATCTCCATAAACATAACTTTCACATATTATTCTTTCAAGATGGGTGCATTATGTTTTTAATGCAGAATTAATCATGCTACTGAAAGTACTTTTGCTACACAGGATGGTCTAGTGTGTGTCCTAAAGGAAGTTTACTCCTAAAATTAAGATGCATGTCGTTGAACGTCTAAAATGTTGTTTTCAAATAATGAAAGCGAATTTCAGTATACAACAACTATATGAATATTTTATTCTGTTCCTCAGACAAAGCTATCATTTGATTTCAAAAGAGTATATTAAACATAATAGTATTATGGACTATTATGATGCTTTTTGGTGCTTTATTGTCCTTTTTAGAGCTTGAAAGCCATTGGTCCCCACTCACTTTCATTGTATGGAAGAGAGCCGCTCAGACATTCTGATAAACATCTCCTTTTGTGTTTCACACAAGAAAGAAATCCATGGGTTTGAAACGACAAGAAGGTGAGTAAACCATGACAGTATTCTCATTTTTGGGTGAATTGTTCTTTTAAGTTTGTTTTTCTTTTACCCACTGTGCTTGTTGATGCGGTGCAAAGCAAATGTTTATCTCCATCCTGAAGTTATTACGCAAAACACCTGCTCAGCCATAGAGGGGAAAAAATCACAGGATGAGACGTGTCGCATTTTCAGCAGCAATGCTTTTGATAGACGAGAACTTGGAAAAAAGGGAAAGTATCTGCTGTCCTTCTCTGCCTTTGCACAGATGGTGTTTCTTTCTCACTCTGCTGAGGGTTTGCTTTTCAAACAGGTGGGTAAATATCATACCAAAATCCAAGCATACACACAGGTGAAGATTGCGGGCCACTTTTGTTCCAGAAAGGATGAAAAAAGCCAGTGATGGAGCAGAAGGTTGTCAATCCACTTTATATGCTTTATTGAATTTACAAAAATATAACACTGAACTCCAAAGTACTAAAAGATTACCATGACCGTTACTGCAGTAGCACTGTAAAAAGTGCTCTGTCAGGTAACCTAAAAATTGACTTTTAAAATTCATGTTATAAATATGATTTAACATGACTGAATCAACCTTCACAATAAGGTTTAACTAACAAAACCAGAGATGGAAACTATGACTTGAGACTTGTAATTTGAGAATTGAAGTTTTAATGTTTACAAAAAAAAAATACTTACTGTGAATATCACAACATTATTTATTTTAAAAACCAAGACAGATTGAATGGCATTAAAATAAAGAAAGAAAAAACTTTCCTAAAAGGTGTTCAATATTTTGTTTTAGATGAACGTCCCTTCATTACCAACTTGATGATAAATAAACTATTAATTAAAAAAGACATTTTGTTTTCAATTTTAATTCAAGTAAAACTCTCACATACTTTTCTTTTAAATAAGTATGATAATATATATATGCTACATTATCTGTCCTGCAAAAGGATTTATAAACTCCAGAACATAGAAAAGTGTTAACAAAAAACTTCAAACTTGAGTGTTCAATTGAACTGTACATTTATTTGAAGAGCACTTTTCAATAAATTTCAGAGCCACGTGAATACCTTTTCTCATTAAAAAAAATATATGCAGATGTGGCTTTTATACTTACTGTTAAAGACTGTTAATGTATTTCCCAAAAAACTTTGGCAGCCCTAAAAATGAATTATTTTCTCACGCTGTAGATATTCCACATGCCCTCTAGCGGACCCGTTTGTACAGTATGCATAGTTCTGCAGTATAATTTCGTTATAATTACTTAAACATCTCGCCCTTGTAATCTGAGTGAACTCTACGGCCAAGATCTTACCCATTATCCGCAGTCCTCTAGAAACAGCCCTAGCTGAAAACATTAAAGCGACTCTTATTCAAATGCTATCTATTCTCTGCTGCCCATGAGAAGGCGCTCAAAGCAATGGCCCCTGTCCCACGAGGGCTGCTCCACTGTTTCGTGGAATGTACCAACTCAGAGAAGAGAGGGGTTCTCTGTTTATATGGACGAGCGCGCGCTCCGTGTAGTAACTTCAGCACCTGGACAGCGACCTCCGCGAGACAGGCGTCACATACTGAAGCGCGCGGCGCCACACGCTTCGACATGGCTTGAAATACCGCATTAAAGTGCTCCACTGTAGTCTTTTGTTGTTAAGAAGCCGGGCTGTTGCGCTGAAATTTACCCACAGTGACTATTACAGCCGAGAAGCGTCGGTTAGTGCGGGTCTCGCTCATCTAGAGGCTTCGCTCTGTGGAGCTGCTCTTCCGGACAGCGCACGCGAGAAGGAAAAGTAACTGCGTCTCCGCTGAGCTCACTGTATTCGAAGATGCAGACACCCACCGGGACCGGACTGAAGCTCTTGCTGTGGATTTTAAGCCACCTCAGCCTCTCTCAAGCAGCTTCTCCATCATCCCGTAAGTTGAAACTGTTTCCTTGGCTCTCTTGCAGTGGTGGGCAGTGGGGAGCATCTGGCACTCTCGCGTCCGATGGCATTTACTCCACAGATGTAACCGGTGTAGTTGTGGATTCTTCTTGAACTTGCATTATGTGCAGTCGCATGTTGGTCTTGTGGTCATTGCAGTTCATCACGGTCGGCAAGGACCAACAATCATTCGAGCCTGTGATAGAAAAATAGCACAGATATTTAGGTGGTGCACTGGTGCAGATGACATTTAACCTAAAACACAAGACAATTACAAGCGTCTCGGTGCAAAAAAGTACGACAGCGTTTCAGTTTTGGTGAAATTCAAAGAACCGAGGACTGTAACTAAAACATTCAATTATTAGCTACAAATTAAAGTTGTTTATAAATATACTGCTTACATTTAAACTATGTAAATTGTGTTTTTACGACCTACCACTACCATTACTGATAGAAAACATGAAGTTTTATGAATGGATTTATTGTGGATTTATCAAACATGCATCATTTTGTAAATATCAAAAGTACATTTATTTAATTAATTAATAACAATATTTTATTGCCATCCCCTATCACCCAGTTTTATTGTAAATTCATTCATTTTTTTATTAAAACTAGTAAACATTGGAATAATCTGCAATAAAAAAGCAAACGAAATACAAAATACATAGATAAAACATATTATTTTAGTGTTGACCAAATGCGTGTGAAATGTACCATTCTGTCTGTGCAATTTGGGGGATTCAGTAGATGCAAAGTGAAAAGTGTTACAACCTTCTCTGTCTGGCCAGGCATGATATTGCTAGTTATTTTTACATGTAGATGA
Organism: Romanogobio albipinnatus; assembly: GCA_023566225.1. Lineage (NCBI taxonomy): Eukaryota > Metazoa > Chordata > Actinopteri > Cypriniformes > Gobionidae > Romanogobio > Romanogobio albipinnatus. The sequence goes on along the minus strand of CM042260.1, from coordinate 23,310,786 downwards.
AAAGCTTGTGTGGATTTTATACAGTATATCAAACTAAACAAGAGAAATTGCTGATTCAGATGATATCAGTTCTGTTATCACAAATCAAATCATAAGCCAGATGTGTAATTTTACTTCTTAATCTTACCATTGTTTTCCCCTTGTGGTGCTCATAGAAACGGATGGTGTTACAATAGAACATCCCCCACTCTCCCCACGACAAATAAGTTGTAAAGCAATTCTGATGTTCAAATGCATCATACATCTGAACACACTGGCAGTTTATTTTCAGAATGTAGCTTTATGAATCACGTGTTATGTAGAGGCTGAAAGTGAGCTGCTGGATTCCCTGCTGAGCTACCCTTAACAATGACGCTTTACCTTGACTGTCAACCCAGCGTCTGTTTAACTCTTAAACACTTGGCTGTTGGATGAATGGTAACACTTTACAATAAGGTTTGATTGGTTAACATTAGCTAACTACATATGAACTAGTAATGAACTGCACTTCTACAGCATTTATTAATCTTTGTTAATGTTCATTTCAACATTTACTAATACATTATTAAAATCAAAAGTTGTATTTGTTAACTAACATGAGCAAACAATGAACAGCTGTAACTAACATTAACAAAGATGAACATATACAGTAACAAATGAGTTGCTCATGGTTAGTTCGTGTTGATGAAACCTTGTGTTACCGGATGAACAAATGCGTATCCACAGTGTTCTCTCAGCTGCGGTAGAGTTGTTCTTGTTGCAGTGAAAGTGTAACCTTTTCTTTTTATTGGTGAATAAGTATATTTGGCAACACTTTACTTAAAGCCTTTATGTTTAATCCATCATAAAGGTATGCATAATGCACGTTATAATGCATTATATCTGTCCGTACATAATTGCAACCAAAGTTAAAATGCATTATAATATTAGCAGATTCCTTGTTACATCTGAAACTGGTTGTTTGTCGTGTTTTAATGCATTATACTTTCTAAAGGTGTAACAATGAATATATGTATTTTAACTGTGCTGTTGCAATTATTCATGAGATGCATTATAAGGTGCATCACAAGGCATAATTCATGCATTAAAAATACTTTAAGGCTTTAAGTGTTGCTGTATATTTTACAATTTGTATTTGTCTTTTTTAATAAAAATGAAGCTGTCAGGGAAAATCATGATATATTAGGCACACACATTTTTCAAATGAAGAAAGAAGTTTTTGCAAACCCACAATGTTGGGTGAATTAGTCATGGGTTTTAATATAGCCTGAAGCGCCCACCACTTTAATATTACTACATAATTTAATTACTTGGCTAATTGCCTTGCAGAGAGTTAGCACTGCAAAATCAATAGAGTCGAGGAGAAATTGGTTCTTAGAAATAATTGGATGGTAGATCTTATAATATAAAATCCATGTTTGTTCTGCATCAACAACACCTAAAGCAGCTCAACCATTTTCCCGACCGTGAGAATTATGAATGACTGATTTCATCGATACAGATTTATTGCACACACTTGCTACAAACATGCAAGTAAGCGAAAAGGTTTATCGCCGGACTGACTACAGGTAGCCAGGAATAAAAAGATTAACTGCCTGGAATAGTCACTCATTTAATGGACCAAAATTAGAAGCAGCCAAGACTTGCTTGAATAAAATGTGCCAACACAATGATTAATCAACAAGATCGTTCTTTCTCTTTAAAATAAAAATAAAATAAATCTTTCCAGCTCTGTGGCTACATGTGAGAGAGCTGAGATGGTTGATTCTCCCTCTGACAGATGGATGGAGGTTTGAGATAAAGTTTGCGAATGTTAATTGAACTGCAGAGGTTTTGAAATCTCTATCTCTTTGGTAGCCAAGACCACCGGAGCATTTGATATTAACATCCATCTCCCTACGAGCTCTCGCAGGTCTGATTAAAAGGGAACGGTAACTGGATTGATTCGGCTTCTATTTGTGGGTGCTGCTGAGAATGAAAGTTAGATGGAGCTTTGTTCACTTCGGCTTCACCACAGCACACAAACAGAATCATTTATAATTAGTCCAGGGAATGGATGGCATTAGTGTGATTTCCTTAATCACGTCATGTACAAGATCAGCGCGGCTAGCTGTCAGATTTTGTGCTCTCTGTAGCAGCCACACAGAGTCAAAGTGGCAGCTCAATGACCTGATCGGGGGCAGCGTTATTTTAGTGGAATGTGAGCATGTCACTGTGGATGTTGCTCAGCGAGCGAGACTCCTCTTAGAGAATGAGATTCATCTCGAGACGCTAATTAAAATGGTGTTGAACAACAGAAATGTTATTTATTGAGGTCTTTGCCACCCAAATGTGTTTTAATGCAGTACTTCTGTCTGTTCCGGAATCAGCAATTACACAGAACAAAAGAAGTTACCCATAATCAAGTCTTGCAAAAGCTAGCATTAAGGCTTAGACCATTACTGTGAAATACAATACTAGGAAAACACTGAAATGAAACCCACTCGTCTGGTTGAGTTCTTCAGTTGCACATCCTATGGGAAAACAAGACTGCTGCCTCAGGATGCAACGCTTGGTCACCTGAGTTCAAGCCAATTTGCTTGTCCTTACAAAACATGTAGATGCAGCGAGTCCGTTTAAGGTTACTTGGTAAGGTGAATTTAAGCTGCTTTATGCATTTATTTCTTTGTTTGTCTTTATAATTGTTATGAGGTGCCATTTCTATATCAACACTTTCCCACTTAAAAGCAAATGGCAGGCATCTGTGCAGGCAGTCCCTGAAAGATGAATGCACTTAATTTCTGTAAGTAAATTGGGTATTAAGGGGACCTTAAACAACAACTTGAATGCAGTGCCAAGCTGAAATAACAACATTTGTCTTTGGCGGAGGTGCGCAGATTCTACAATCTTCCTAATGAGCTGTCTTTTAAGTTTTGTATGACTGATTTGAAATTGATTTGAAGGGGAAACGCTCTCTAGCAAAGCGGTTGGTCTTGTATTAATCAAGAAAGTTTGTACACAAGGCCAGAAAGTCAAACTGACCTTTTAAAATTCTCTGTTTTGACATTAAGCAAATACATTTCTGTGGTGATCAATACCTTTGGATATTGGTCAGTACAGCAATCATGTTACAAGAGAATGATCAGAGAAGATATGAGGATGTAGGGTGAGCCAGTTTAAGGGTCAGATAAAACCTCAACATGTGTTATTGATTACCAACTACTTTTTGCATGATTATAGTTTAATGCAGTGACTTTGTTTATAATGAATGTACACGCGTAGAAACATGTGAAAATCACAATTTGAGAAAAATTGCAACTGTATGAAATTGAACTTGAAACTGAGGTATAAGCAAAAATTCACAATTGTAGAAATAATGTTGCAATTATGAGAAAGAATTGCAAATGTGAGATTTAAAGAGGCAAATAAGTCATGATTTTGAGAAATAAAGTTAATCACATCATATAACAAGATTCAAGATTCTTTATTATATATACTCTAGTGCAATTAAATTATTATTTTGTCTATTCCTCTCCAGAAAGACGGGGAAGATGGACAATAAATTAAAAAAAAAGGAAAAAAAGAAAAAGAGTCTGGATAGAAGAGGTAAATAAACAATAATTCTCAGTATAAAATAGGAATGTAGTGCAGGTTAAATAGAATAACGAGTAATGGGGTTGTCATGATTCTAGCCTGTGTTTCCCTGTCTTGTGAAGACTCTTATTTCTTTTCTTGCTTAAAAGTTATTTCCTGTTTTGTGCCATGTTTTGTAGTTCTTTGTAGTTTTTCATGTTAATTAGTCTCCCCAGGATGTTGTCTTGTTAATTTGTTGAGCTCGTTTGCCCCTGTGTATTTAAACCCTTGTGTTTCCTATGTTCTTTGTCAGGTCTTGTCCTACATGGATGTACGTTTGGTGCGACTCATTCTGTTATCTGTTCCTTGGTTCTCTGATCGCCGTGGTTTTGTTATGTTTATTTTGTTATTAAACTAGTTTGCATTTGGATTAAGCTCTCCCTTTTGGTTTTGAGTTCACCCTGCGTGACAGGGGTACAGTGTATTCTTTTTAAAAAGAAAATTAGTTGCATTTTTGAGATATAAAGTCACAACTAAAGGCGAAGTCATAATTATGAGACAAATAGTCACAATTCTGAGATGCAAAGTTGCTATTGTGAGAAAGTTGCAGCTACGGGAAATATAGATTTTCACAACTGTGAGAACAAATCACAATTGTGAGAAATAAAAATGCAATTATGAGAAATAAAGTTTAAAGTGTGAGATATAAAGACACAATTACTAGCAACAGTCACAATTATGAGAAAAAAGTCTCAATTGTGCAAAATAAAGTTAAAAATCAGTTATAAAAAGTTGGTCGTAAGGATGAGATATGAAATTGAAATGATACATTATGAAGTTGCAATCAAAAGATATACAGTAACATAACATCACAATTATGTGAAATAGAGTTTCACATACAATTTTTTTTCTTACGAGAAAAAGCATTGCAATGCTGAAATATAGAGTCACAATTACCTTTTGGTGGACACAAGCTTTCATAGCAGCTTTAATCATGGTATATTTAAGGTTTAAAAAGGGCTTCCTTCACATCAGTGGAACTCTCTTTCTATAGACCCCCAAATATTTTTAGATAAGCATTTGATAGATGAAAAATATTTCTTTTTCCAGACCTGAGCTGTGTCTGATCGAAGACAGAAGCGACTTTTCCCCAGCCCATGTTACCTCGAATGACACAGACAAACACACACCGAAATCTTGTTATTCTCTCTTTCCCCCTTGCTCGCTGTCTGACTCTGTCTCTTATATATTACACGCATATGCTTTTTTCCTCACTATCTCACCCACACACTTCTATAACGCACACTAGAAGTATTCAATCGCGCACACACACAATTTCTCTGCCTTTTCTCCAGGCAGTGGAGATGCTGTTATGACTATGGGCTCTAGACACAGGAGTGAGCTTTTTAAACTAATAGCACAGTGGTTGCTGTACACTGAGTGCATTTGCTCTTGTCTCTTAAAGCAGACCAGTTATAAAGCGAAAGCGCTCTCAACTCATAGGCATACCGTTGTGAATATCAGTGTACATTCAGCATCAAAAACAGTCCCATGTAGTCAACATCTATTTGAAGCAAATACAGTACATTAATAATCCTGCATCAATGTTTGCGTGTTAGTAAAAATATAATGCAGCTTATTATCTGTTATTATTTTAAGTGCTATGAATTATCCTACACTAACTTGTTTTAAACACACCCAGATGTATTGAGCTTATTAATTTTACATGATTAATTAAACATAATCATGTTTCACTACTGGGGTCAAGGTTTGGCTAGTTAGCGTGGGCAGTTGCCCCCTGCTGGTAAAAGATGTAACCGCACCATTCTGTGAGGCAAAAAAAAAGCACCTTTCTCTATTCTAATATTCTGTTCTAGTCTATTTATTCATGTATTCTGACTAAACAAATCTTTAGACCTCTGTGGTCTCACCCAACAATATTTAGAAGCTGAGCACTGGATGTTCAAAAACATGCAATTAGATTATGTTCTGCATGATTAATAATATTGTTACCTTCCTTCAGTGCCTTGCAAAAACATTCAGATCCTGAAATGTATCTATATACTGTATACACACACATGCGCACGCTCACACACACATAAGCTCTAGGTATACAGTATATGTATGTGTGTCGTATGTGTATACAGTATACACT